>OZ020525.1:19937289-20103312 GCA_963971425.1 Bryoerythrophyllum caledonicum | reverse complement strand
CCTTTGAAAATTCATAACTAATTCATAACACATCGAAAAAATATAAAATCACTTGGATTGAAATTGTAATTCTATTGGCTATCACTGAAAAATAATTTAATTATTATTTAGGTTCTCTATATATGCAAACTGCTTAACGTGACAGTTATGGGGGGTTTTACCTTATTTGTGGAACTAAGAGGGGGGCCACCACACATTGGGTCCGGGGGAGGTTTTGTTTTATTTTCTAAAATTATAGTTTGTGTAGGGTTGTAATTATTGCAATGGCCACTGATCGTAACACTGGGAAGCGGCCCGCGTATGTTGATTTAGATGCTCCAGATGCATCGGAGCTTCCGCCTACTAGCGTTGCGGAGTCAAGCCGCAATCCTTCCGATGCACCGAAAGCACCGTCAAAGAGGGCGAAGCAAAAAATGTCTTCGCACGAGAAAGGTGCCGGTTATCCACCAAAGGAAAATACCGCATTTCTTCAAGGTGTGGCTATACAATACTACCGTCGATGGTGTGAAACTCACGTGGTGCGATTCCGTCAAGTTTATTTGGAGAAGGGAGAGCCAGGAATCATGTGCCTACAGGCCGACCTCTAGTCAAAATTCGAGCGCGCTCTGGAGAGTTCTGAATCGTTCAAGGATGCATATGGCATGTATCACTATGCGTCATTCATGGAGAGAGTAATCACTCAATGTACGAGTAATGCATCGCATGTATTTGATTGTGAGGTGGAAAAACCTCGCGGGGGCCAGCATCAGCCACGAGACTTGGAACTCCGCAAGTTCCTCGAAGGTGTGAAGACCATCATCGGCAGGTTTTCAAGCTCTCGTACGAGAGGTATGCCTTGGAATGAACAAGCGATGAAGTCAGCCATGGAGGCGCATATGTTGCACAGCGTGCAATTCCTTCCAAAAGATATCGGAGTTTATGGACTTTCCGGATATGACGCCGTTGGTGGATACAGAAAGGTTCGGAAGGTCCGCATCGTGGGTGTGCGAGCCATTTCGGCATACATGGAGTTTGCCGGGAAAATGCCAACGGCGTCTCATCCGAAGGAGAAATTTAGACAACGGTCTCACGAGGCCATGATATGTCATGTTGCACACCCAGGAGTTATAAAGTTTTGGGCGGTGAATACAAAGAATATGGAGGCGTACACATTGTGGTGGAATGGTGGTAGTTGGGCCCATTTTAAAATCGTCGATTCAAAGGCAAATCCGGCGGCTTCGAGCAACTCAATCCTTTCAGCTCCATATATTTCGGCGGAGGATACAACACAAATCTTAGCCTTCCGGAAGAATAGAGCAAGACTTGCCTGGGCTTTGATGTGCACCATGGCCCAAGTCCACAAGGCAAATGTCATTCACAATGACATCGCTCCCACAAACGTGCTTCTCCACTTTCCTCCAGAGAAACCATGATCCATTTTCATAGGCGTTTGTCATTGGGGAATTGCGAGCCGAGTATCACACGAAGAGCCATCAAAATATGGATTTCGGACAGACACGGAGCTGGACAATCAACGCCGTAGACGACATTGGGTAGCTCCAGAGTTGTTTTACAAATTCGGCCTACAAGATTCGGAAACGGCATTGGATGTGATGCAGCGGCGTCACCAATACACACAGCTCGCCGATTCGTACTCCGTTGGGTGGATGGCTAGAGCGATTTGGGAGAAAGAATCTGATTCAACATTCTTCAAATCAACCGTCAACTACGCAGCTTTTCAAGTGAAGATCAAAAAATTACTAGAGCGAGATCCCCTCAAACGTCCAACACTCTACAAAGTGGTTGACGAGCTAATGGCTAAACCATTCAACTTTGAAGTTCCGGATGCTTGCTTCCGCTATGAGATATAGATATTTTGACTTAGCGTATTGATAGTGAAGGTTTCAATTGTTGAACATTTTGCAATACGTACTAGCATTGTGATGTAACGGTGCTTTTTGCCCATCTCGTGATAAATATAAGATTAACATTTTTTGTACACATTGCGATATGAAGTTCATGCATGTTAAGAAGTGAGAGAGCACACGCGACCCCTAAATTCAATACCCATACGCGCGCGACGCCAAAGGCCACGCGCCAAGCCCAACCCCTTCACAACGCGCCTAGTCCTTCCCCACGAATGCGCAACCTTGGCCGGACGCGCCAGCCCCTCCAAGTATGCGCTCGGCCCTTCACCGCGCGCGCCCGGACACTTGCGTTACGCGCGGAGTCCTCCCTGCACGCGCCCATCCCCTCACGGTACACGCCCGGTCCACCCCTGTACGCGCCCGGCCTAACACGGTACGCGCCCGGTCCTCCCCTGTATGCGCCCGGCCCCTTCAGTGCGCGCCCAGCCCCTCACAGTACGCGCCCGGTCCACCCCTGTACGCGCCCGGCCCAACACGGTACGCGCCCGGTCCTCCCCTATATGCGCCCGGCCCCTTTAGTGCGCGCCCAACCCATCTCCGCACGCGCCCGGCCCCTTCAGTATGCGCCCGGCCTATCTCCATACGCGCCCGACCCCTTCACACGCCCGCCCTCTGTCCGCACGCGCGCGACCTTGTTGACGACGTGTCAGCCACGTAGTCGCCTTCGTGGCATTGGGTAAATTGATTTACCTCGAGTCATGGTCAAACTAGGGTTGACCCTTATCGGACGGACAGCAGCCTCTATCGGACGGACATCCGGACGGACGGACATCCGGACGGACGGACACTACCGGACGGCCGAACGACCCTGGAGTTGGTGTCGGAGTCCCGAAGCGAGAGTCGGAGTCGGAGCAGCCGGCACTGGTTCGGAAGGACGAGGCCGGGGCTGCCACCCGAAAAGCGCAGCACCTTGGGGTTTCGGAGGGGCACATGGCCGCAGCGGCGAGGAGACCAGGCCCTCGAGGAGGAACGTGCAACGAGGAGCAAAGTGCGACGACGAAGGACTGGAAGGCGACCCGACGGCAGGAGGAGCAAACCAGAGCAGCCGCAGAGCTCGGGGCAGTGCGGAAATAGCTTGCGGTGGAAGAGAGTCCCCCGCTATCAAAGGAAAGGGAGGTAGTGAGCCGACAGGCCCGGAGAGCAGTCACTGGAGGCACGGCAGGGAAGTTCGGAAGGAGAGCTAGGCCGCCACCAACAGTGCCGGAAGAGGAAGCGCGAGAGGAGGAGCACGGAGTTGAGGCGTTAAAGGAGACGCTGGCGAAGGAAACAGAAGCGGAGCGGCAGCTGACGAGGGCGAAGGCGCAGCTGAAGAAGGGCAATGCCAAGGCATGGCAAGACCAGGCGCTAAGGCATTGCGACAACGCTAGAGGTGGTGGAGAGGAGTTAAGAAAGTTCCACCGCCAGGAGGTTGAAGAGGAGCACCACCAGCTGAAGACCTTAAAAGGATCAACAAGCTCTAGCCTGACACCGCAAGAAGTCAGCCACGACACTTCAGGTCAACTCTTCGATTTCCCGAAAATTCTGTTAAGATCTAGAAGAACTTCTAGTGGTTACACGGGCCTAGTACATGAGGGGACGGAATTTTCAATTCCAAACAAAATTAGGGATTTTAAAGGTAGCCAGGATGAACAATCGATCAAGGGACTGGTTGAGCTGCGGGAACCCCATCTTTTCCACTAAGGTATTCGAGACTAGGTAGAAGGAGAGCACATAATTTGCCTTTCGGAGGAGTATCAGTTTGATCACTGGGCTGGGTTGGACCCGGAAGAACATTGGCCCGGTAAGCCGGCACTAACTCTCTAGCATTGGATGGAAGATTCTAACTCTGGTTATGCGTCATTTGATAGGCCAAGGCCCAGGAGGCACGGGACAAGGCTTGAGTTTGAATTGATGGCGATAGCGGAAGCTTCGGGGGAGACACCTCCGTTGCCGGACAACTGTCTCCGGAAACCAGTGATTCAATCACTTCACGGGAGCCCGGTCACACCCCGGCCGGAGCCCCTGGCGGTTGTTGAACCCGGGCGCGGCGCACCACCAGTCTACCAGAGCTGGTCACGCCACCGAGTGTACCGTCGGCTTCTCAGCCCGGAAGTATCATTCTACTTTCTACCACTGATGGCAACACACCAGATAGCGAGGCACGAGGATTTCAGGTATGCGCCACCGGCGGATGACCACGCAGACTCCAGTCCGGGCCATGCACCTATCATCACCGGAGACTGCCACACCTACAGCACTCGGGTGTTAGACTAGTGTGACAACCCCAGGCACAGCTGAAAACTCTACTCCAACCCGGCTCCGGTTTGCCAAGAAGTACACCCGGGGAGCACGGAGACTAGCTACAGAGGAGCCGGCTTATGCCTGGACCTTCACACCCTGGGTCCAGTGGGAGCCCTGGAGGCAAGCCGGAGATGACAAGTGGGCCCGTGAGGTTGGGCTGGGGGTTTTGTATGAGTATATTTGGCCAGTACCCCGCCTAGATTTGATGCAGGAATTTATTGCAGGGATACTCCTACCTGAGACCAAGGCCGGTGTGGGAAGGCGTTTCCACCAACTTCTAGAATTTAATACCATATACGGAAGGAAATGAAGAAAAATAAATAAAAAATTAGGTAGTTAGTTAGCTATAGTAGCATAAATAATTAATAGAATAAAATAAGGTTTCAAAGCTGAGCCGAAATATTTAAAAGAGGTAGTTACAGCATTTTTCCCGGAAGTTGCGAAACCGGAGTACGATGACAACCGGATCTGGAAATGCCATTATGACGCGTAACGGTTTTTGTACAAGCGCGTCAGATACAAAACACGACTGTCAGCCCTGCGCGCCATTCTTTTAGGGTTTCCAGCAGTCTTGTTTCTCTTCCGCTCCGCGCATTTCCTTAGGGATTTCATGTCCGGTCTTCGTGTGGGACTGTAGAGCAGAGGTAGCGTAGCACGAGGGACTTGGTGAGGTCAGTGCGCGCAGGGTTTCCAACCACCATTATGAGGCGCAAGTTCACGGAGAGGTGGGCTCGGTTGGCGGGCAAGAAGGGCAAGGCTCCGGCAGGCGCAGCCGTGATGCTGTAGAAGGTGACTCCGGAGATTCCAAAACTGGACAAGACCTACCGGGTTTTAGAAAGCTTCCTTGAGATTATGGGGTGTGCAGGTCTTTTAGGGACACCTTGGACTTTTCAGAGCGAAACCATGATGGCAGAGCTCCTGGGAGAGCCACCAAGCCGATACGCGCAGAAGGTCCGGGCACATCCGGAGGTCTGGACCACATCGCTCTGGAGAGACACTAATGAGGTCCGAGCAGGGACGATCGAGGTGGCGGAGCGCGACGACACCATCCTGAAAGGCGAGTTCCACGCAAAGGCAAACCCTAAAGACGGGTACGTCCTCAGCGACCTAACCGATCCGAATGCGAAATTAGTTATGGCTTTCTTTAACCCTATTTTCCACCCCGAGAAACCTGAAAGGATAGTGGCCAAGTTAGCTACCTTAATTCTGAGGTCAATGAGAAAGAAGTTGTCCGTCGACTCGGCGGCCATCATGGACGAGCAAATCGACCGGATGGTGAAGAACCTGCCGAAAGCCCGGGAAACTCCATCATCCTTTTCCACCTACCTAGCCCATATGTATGCAAAGCAGAAGATGTTGAGCCCGGATGAGCAGGCCGAGTATGATAGCCTGCTCACCATCCAGTCATATGGAGGAATGGAGACAGATGAGGAGCTGGAAGATTCGGAGGACTCTGAGACGGAGAAGTTGTCATCCCCCCTCATACTCCGAAGACCATCCCGGAAGTAGAGTCGCTCGGTTCAGAAGCCTCGGAAGCCGGCCAACCCCTGTCAATGATATCGGCTCAGAGTCCGTCCGCGGCACCACCAGCCGCACCGGAACCGCTAGTAGAAGACGAACGATTTGCAACCAGATCAGAGCCGGGACCTACATGGGCCCGAAACATCAGTGGCGACATTCCAGTGGACGTTCATGAACTCTGCAGACATATTGTCTGGCGGACCAGGATCCAGGAAGGCAAGATCCGGGAAAGGCACGCCATGATCATAGCCGTCCTGAAGGCGGTAGGGTTGGAAGACTCCACTAACCTCATTCCACAGCTCAGACTAATGAAAGAAAAGCATAGTTCCGTCACAAGGCTGGAGCAGGAGATTGCCACCGTCACTCAGATCAACACCCGGCTCTAGGCACAGGTGCGGCAGGCGGAAGCTGCACGAGATGCAACACAACATGCGAGAGTGGTGGCGGAAGCGAAGGTCCGGGTGACCTCTCAGACCTTAACGGAGATCCACACAACGCTGGACTTTCCGGTGGATACTGTCAAACGGACTCTTCTCTACACTGAGAGTCTTGAGAGGAATGAGAAGCTCAACAGGGGGCAGGTCATCCGATTCCTCGTCGACCACAGCCGGAAGATGGAAGGCACTTAGGCCAAGATGCAAGAGCTGGCGAAAGACCTTGCAGTAGCAGCCTCAACAATACTAGAAGCTCCACCCCCGGCTCCAAATGTTGCAGGTCCATCCGGAACCGCTGCAGGTCCATCCGGATCTCCATCCAGACCAACAGCCGCAGCCCCGCCCCAACCTACGGCGGGCTCTTCACCCAGACTTGCATCCGGAACACCGAAGACCCCTACCGGAGGATTCAACGATCTCGTGGGAACGCCAGACTTCAACTCTCCGATGAGTTGGAATGGGGTGGCCTTCCCAAGCACGGAAAGTATGCAGAAATGGGAGGAGATGTCGGGGAATCCATTATCAGTACCCCGTTGCCCTTCCGGATTCCGTCAAAGTCCCCATCTCCGGTGCTACCAGTGACGGCCCCTTTACCCGGAAGCTCTGCGGCGACACCCATGGTCGTTAGACCCAATGGCAGCTTCCGGGACCTTCAGAGCCTCGAAGACCGGACAACCGCTCCATCAGCCCGGATTGCAATAGCAAAAGATCCGGATACACCTTCCGGACCAAGAATGCAGGTACCTACCTCAATATTAGAGCCACGAGCAACCATTCCGGCGCATCCGGAAGCCAGCGCAACACCAGCGGAGGATACCCCTACGCGCCGTAGCAGTGGAAGGAAGAACCAGGTTACTCCGTAGATTGGAACCTTTAGGGCTCAAGTGTGATAGCGATTAACGATGGGGCTTAGGGTTGCACCCGGCTATCACGCAGTAGACTAAGGAAAACCCTAAATTAAGTTTTGATTTAGATCCGTGAAAATCGGATCTGAGATCCGGAAATTCCGGATCTGAGTTTTGAATTCCGGATTTCTAGGGATAAGATCCCTTTCACTTTTAGGATAGGATTTTCCGGATCTTTAGCAGATAGGATAAGGATTTAGGATGAGTTGTAGTGGTTACTTAATACCTGAGTCTTAGCCGGCTCAGGGTCTTGTTTTCTCTTTCACAAAAGAGTATTTTCTGTTAATATATGTTTCTCTTCTTGAACTTATGGTAATGGAGTACCATCTTCGTGAATAGAGGAGAAGGTCCATTGTGGTTGATGTCTAGTGAATTTGTTCTTGAATGTGAAGTGGTACACGGATTGCATCTTAGTACAACCGGTTGAGATTTGCCTAGGGAGAGCGCCCGGAATAGCTGAAGGAGAGGTTAGAAAGGATCTGACGATCAACAATGACCGGAAAGAGCCTGGAGGGGGAGGGAGGGTATTGTAGGTGGTGAGCCTGGTAGCTCCCAAGGCACGAAGAGGCCGTGTGAACCCGGATTCCGGTTGCGGCCGGAATTTCCCCTTACGATAGATGGAAAAGCCTGAGGTGTATGCCTAAAAGGAAGTCTAGGTGCAAATCCACCTTGCGCATCTCACAAAACCACTAGGCATCATCCGAAATGTCGTTGTAGTCCGGCCAAGCCTCTGAGTAACCGTATCCGAAAGGCCTTCCGGATAATGTGAGAGAGTGAATCCGGAAGCAATAAACCAACTACCAGTTAGCGAAGTAGGAGGAGTGGGGTGTCCAGCCACTTTAAAGTTCGGGGTAGTGGGTGTCTAGCCACTTTAAATCACAAGGCAGTGGGGAATCCGGCCACTTACACAAAATAGGATCACTGGTACCCAGCCACTCAGTTAAAAATTCCGGAAGAAAACTCCGTCTGACACTATCCGGAATCCGGAAGGATCCGGAGGTTGAAAGTAGGTTCATCCGGAATCCGGAAGGATCCGGAATAAGGAGATCAAGGGATGAATAGGAACGCTAACTGGTAGATGATATGAGGGTAGTTGTTAGTTTACTTATCATTTAAGAAAGAAACAACAAGTCTCTGTGGGAACAAATTTAGAGCGGATATTCCGGATACATTTAGCTTCAATTAAGTGCTATCTGTAGGAATACTCACTCTATGAACTGCAACAGCCGGGGGCGCTCTAGCTCCTATCCGGGCCAGGGTCAGAGGGTTGGAGGTGGCATTGTCGGCGGAAGTGATCCGGGTGGAGTTTGGGTTGACCGGAAACCAGCGGCTCAAGGCATACAAGGAGGATGAAGAGTAGCGGTCCAGCATTGCACGGAATTTCATTGGTTGAAGAGGATTTTCAAATGGATGGAGTTTGGGTGTCCAGGTTCGGGGAATACTACCAGCCCCGGGTCAAGGCACTCCTGGAGGTTTTGTGCTTGAAGAAGACTACCACACACGCCAGCATGAACTTGCTTCAATACTTGTATGAAGCAGTCCGGGCCAAGCTGGAGGTGTTAGACTGGGCCCTGCTGGTACTCACTAACCTCCGCCGGGTTTTGAATCACGCACGCAAGAGCATAAAGGAGATTCCAGGTACGCAGCTGATTGAGGCTATTCTCCGGTGGTGGTTCCCAGCTAATGGAGAGCCGTCTTCCATTGGAGCCAACCCTTCCGGGGCAACCTTGGAATCAAGCGACGACCAAGAGGTGGAGGATGGGAGCCATGAGACTCACACGGAGACTCCAGCCCCCACGGAGAGGATGATCACGGGCACCTCCTAGAGTTACGGTGACTCTAAGGATCGAAGAGTGACCGAGGTGGAGACCAGACGAGGGACAGCGGTCTCTACACCGATTCCTTCAGTCACCCAGGAGCACCCCAGACCTGACCAGGACTTGGAGGTCATTCAGGAGCCCCACATCGCTAGGCAAGCCCGAGCTGAAACATCCTTGGACACCGACCAGCCACGAGGCCCAGACTCCACCGATGAGATGGATTCCCATCAGAGAGGTACGCTGGAGCAGGGAGTAGTTGACTCCGGCTCGAAGCCACTCCAAGATTCACCACCCGACCAGCCCCCAGCGTCGAAGAGGCGACGTATATATCACCCGGTCCTCAATGAGGAAACCCCGCAGCGGATTCTTCTTTCCTTGAACACTAGGCCAAAGACTCTCCAGTTGGCTAAAGCTACTAGGAATGTACGGGCGGCTAGCGATGCCACAGCCAACATTGAACTACTTCCTGGAGAGGCTCCGGACGCCTTCTCATCACTAGTGGAGACGGAAGTTACAGCCCCGGCCGACCATACCCCGAACATCACCAACCGCCAGCCATTGGACTCCTTGGGTGAATCCTCGCATCCGATCCCAGACCCGGTGATGGTTGGCATGCAGACCCTGATGACTGCCTTGGAGCAGAATTTGACGGCGGTTACCCAGCTTTGTGACCTTCATGTTGAGCAGCAGGTCCATATCATGCCTAGGCCAGAGTATAATCGGCTCCAGGATCGGATGGACTCATTGGAGGCGGAGTTGACCCGGACACGTTAGGAGCTAGAGGCATCCCGGCAAGCGGAGGCGGCCAACTCTGCTTCCCAGCTGAGACGCCTGGAGATTCAGATGTTGGTGAACGCCCTACTGAAGGCTCACGACCAGTTGGTGTTGGATCACTACTTTTTGGTGGAGGATTATCGGCGCTGGGGCTTGACTCCACTGATTCACACATGTATGCCGCTCAGTCATATGGGTCCTTCTCACTGGCTGTTGTGGGATTCTTAGAAGCACTATACAGATGATGTTGCCCGATACCGCCGGTACTTGAACCGGTTTTCAGCAGCCTACCCGGACTTCGATTTTCTGGTTGGAGACCTCGAGTCGCAGCAGGAGTCGGGCCTTATCTTAACCCAGATGCCTACTAGTGGCAGCGCAGCGACCCCTTCTACGGTGACTTCGGATGGCGGATACATGTCTGTCTATCCTCCGTAGACCTGGGAGGGCTTCCGCAGCCACTACACCCCGACCGTGCCACCCAGACCACCCCCAGTGTCTAACCCTAAGAGCTCCGGTGTTCAGACTCTGGGTGATGAGCCCTCGGATAACCTCAACGACAGTCATCAGCACACCCTGGGCCCGTCGCAAACTGGCGATCAGGCTCTGCTGACTGGCCTGTCTCCTCAGGGTTGGGGCCCGGCATGGGTTTCAGTTGAAGTATGCCCTCCTCCCGGAGCAGTGACACCCCGCGGCATCTCAAGGGCAGCGGAGAGAGGTACCCGGACTCTGGCTGCGACACCAGACATTGGTGCCCCCGACGACATCCCCGACGTTGTTGGTTTTTCCAATGGCTATAAATTCACTATAATCAAAGACTGTTAGGATTTCCTCTACCAACACGCTATTCAACTGCCGCGTCTACTATCAGTATCATAACCAGATGTCTACATTGTATGACAATATGCAAGAGGTTGTCTGGAGCGGGAGTCTTACAGTATGAATAGGTTAGTTTCGTTCAGTGTATCCGGCAGAGGTCCGACAAGCTTTGGATTTCTAGTCAGCTCCCTACAACACAACGAAACGTCGACGCCACTGGATGAATCTGTATCCTAACTCTTCGCCGTTTCCTACAGCCACTGATGATAAACCAAAGCCACATTGGAACAACAAGGACACACAGTTCGGAGACTTAGGGGGGTTTCACACTAGGGGCCGAGCTCGAGGGGCCGAGCAATTCTAGCAATTTGATTGGCCTAGAGTTGAAAATCGGCCCGTGGGCCTTCACACTAGGGGCCAAGGGCCAAGGGCCAAAGGGCACCAAAATGCTTACATGGCAGCACTTTTTGAGAATTTTGGCGCCAATAGTTCGGCCCCTCGAGGAGAGTTTGGGTCCAACAAGAATAGAAACCCAAACTCTTGCCGAGGGGCCGAACATTTTCTCATTAAAATAATTTTAATAATTTTTTACAACTCCAAAACTTGGCCCCTCGGCATAGTTTGGTCTTCAATGGAGTTCGGCCCTTGGGCTTAGTGTGAAACGCCCCTTACAGAGTAGTCAGCGAGGAGATATTTCCAATGGCGCGAGGCAACTTGCCTTCAATTGATGCATCGTCCAGGGACCTGTTTGTTGACGCAGCCATTCAACCATCCAGAATCAGAAACCCAACTTGTAAACATTGATATGTACTCCAACAAGAAAACAACCGCGATCACCCAGAATTGAAAAATGATGCAAACGCCAAACACCACCTACGCAACGGAGGAAATTAAATGACCTAGCATCCTCATAGAACCCACTTTTGCAGCATGAGCGCTGAAGTGGAAGATAGAATCTGAGTCGTGAACACTCACAGGCCTACGATGAGAGCCGTGCAATTCCGATCGCCAGTCGAGTTGTCCGTTATAAAACAAGCAACTTTTGAGAGGCACTGCACTCCGCGCCAATTGGGGAATGGGTTTCTAGTGATTGTTTGGCTGCACGGAAACCTTCGCGAGGAGATCCAGCCCGCCAAATTACTCTCACGCTGCGGAGTGCTTCCGTTCCATGCTCCCCACAGAGCTTGCAGAGCAGCCACTGTCAATCCAGATTCAAGTCCACGATCAGCTCTTGGAAGCTCCTCATCGATATAGACACCATATCAAATCATGTACCTCAGAAAATAGTGTGGGTTGTTCCCAAATTGTTGAGCAAAATGAATGTGGGTTGATGGAGGAGTAGCGGTGAGCGGTGGTGAGGTCGCGGTGAGCGGCGAAGAGTGGAAGATTTTTGGTAGTGAATGGCGGTGAGGTGGGAGTGAGCAGCATGACACATGTTGAAATGTGTCCACATTCATTTTGTTCCGAAACCAAAATTGATGTGGTTCACAACATTTTCCATCGACATTATCAATGCATACACACTATATTCAGTGAATGGTGAAGTACATTGTAAAAATTTGAAAAGACTCGTGAAATTCAACTTGAATGTTGACAAACATTATAAGTATCTAGCGACGCTTCATGGTCTTAGTAGTGGAATGAACAGACACTTTATTCACGCCGACCTCCTTCGGAGACTGGCATTCTTCTTCTTCAATGATATAAGAGGGTAACACCTATGTATCTCCACATATTATATGCTTGCATAGCTTATCAAATTTCTTTAAAGTTGAGGCTTGTAGCATTTCTGCCAATTTTCATAAATTGATTTTGAGGTTGTTGCATGCTTCCAAATCAATGTAATTATGTAGATATACACACATATATACATGTAAATCATATAGATATAGAAATGTATATACTTTCAAATGTACACTTATCTATATGTAATAAGCATATAGAGAGTCCTTTTTTTGAGGGACTTATAAAAACAAGGTCCTGACAAGGAAGGCAGCAACCCAACAAGGAGGGCGCCTCCCTTCGATGAGTCCTTTACAAAAGAGACTCTCTTGGCATAATACCCAACACATTTTTTACTACCCAAATATCGTTGCTTAAGCCTGACGCTCAACTCCTGCGCGGGATTTTGAACATGAGCATATATTGTCGAGGATTTTAATCGTAAGGGATTTTTTCCGTGAGGGATTTTTGGCATGAGGCCCCCCGGAAGCAAAGTTCTGCGGGGAGAAGGTCAACAAACTCAATAGGGTCAAAAAATCTGTGGGTATTTCTCTATTGTAAACAATGTTTGTTGTAGTAAATATATGGTATATTAAGCTAGACATCTTCGTAAAAATATATGATTTCTTTCTCACTTCACCATCTAATTGGCTATAAGATTATTCTCTACTTTTTCATCTTGCCCTGCCATTAGATCCAACATATGCGCTCTCATAGGTGTACAAATCATTTTCTCCATCTGTAGACCACATATAGTACAATAGGAGTTTTTTGAAAAAATGACCAGCGAGTGAGCTCCGTATTTCCTGGTGAGGGGAGTGGGGACTTAGCCTGTGAGCTGCAAACTGCGTGCAATAGGAGTTGGCTGGCCCTATTGAGAGCCCTCGTAGTAAGCAGATCTGTGGTGACTTGGGTGAGATTTGAGTTGCAAAGTAGACGTGTTGGTTGGCTCAGACACCAGATCTGAGGAGGGAGTTGGAAGATGTCCTTAGTAGGTGCAGATCTGTGCAAGTTTGTTCTGAAGCGGGAAACTTAGTGTTGGGCCAGATCTGTAAACACTGAGCTGACATAGATAACGTCCCATCCAAGATCTGAGTGTAGGGATCTGATATGTAACCCTCCCCAGCAAGTCCCCCACCCCAACCCAGGAACTTAAACTCCAAGATAGCGCGTGGACATCACCAAATACGGCTGCAACGCAGCCTCAACTCATTACTACAGGCTACCCCTCTCCCTCCCATCTCTTATGATTATTCGTTCTTAACACTAGATCTTGCTAACAAAGCATGTAGGTCTTCACACTCAGGAGTGGATCTCGCCAAGAGGACCAGCTGCTGCAGCAGCAGAGCTGACATCGGCAATCCCAGCAGAACAACAGCCCATAGATCGCTACCGGACACATCGACCGCGAAGTCCACGGGGTTCCAAACGCGCATAACTCCAGATCTGTACAGGCAACTCCAAAGATCAACTCTTCCAGATCCAGGTAAGTTCCTCACCAAACTCCATCACCATTCATCTTTTCGTTGCAGCAAAGAAGTCATACTTAGATTACAAGTCCTTATCCTTTTCACATCAAACAACACGTTTCAAGCACCTAGACACATCACAACCTTTAAGCACATCACTAGGAAGGTTGTAGCTACACATTACACGCGGAAGCGCTGGCAAAATCACTACAGATCTATACAACAAGCACAAGGAGTACAGAAAGGCCTCAACCCACCCCGAAAGGCGCGGATCAACCACGCGCACACACATCAGCTCGCGATCTACACCAACATCTCAACCCCACACACCATCAGCAGCTGGGATAGGCGACCTGGAGGCGGTCAACAGAAGGAGATTGGTAGTCAAGCAACAACTATACAGCAGCAAGTATCCCACGAACAAGCAATATTCAGCTCAAAGACAAACAAGGAGGTAAGCATTCCAACAGCACCTTCAATTCTTTCTGCAATTCCCCTCCTACACCTTCACAACCCCTCCTTCCCACAACCCTCACCCCTACCCAAACCCGACTCAACCCTCCCCGAACCCTATACCCACCTAGACAAGTGCACCTGGGCCAGAACTGGACGGCTGCTCATCTCCTTGTACAAGTTCGTCTCCGAAGGAGCTGGATCATACGTCGAAGCCCCCGCAGCAACTGGATCGTACGCAGAAGCCCCCACAGCAGCTGGATCAGGGTTGTCATACTGGACGGACGTCCGGTACGCCCGTTCGTCCGATTCGCCCGTCCGGTAGAGCTCTCGTCCGTCCGGGTAAGTCAACTGAGGGTTGACTTACCCACTAGGTAAAAAACAGGCGACGTGGCAGCCATGTTGGCACCACATAGCTGCCACGTAGGAGAGGGTCATGTTTGAGTAGGATCGGGGACTAATGGCAAGAGGGAGGTGGGGCGGAGACGTCCACGCCTTGCCCGTGTGGGGGCGGGGACGTCTCCGCCGCTGCCCGTATGGGGCGGGGACGTCTCCGCCCCTTCATGAGTTAGTTAATAGTGTTTAACTATTGACACTATGTTGGTAAACTAAAATTTATGTTTACTCTAGTATACACTAAATGTGAACCCATACACCAATTGCAAATGAGGCACTTAGTATAGTGACATAACCGGACACTAAATGCCATTTACTACACTATGTATCAATTTTTGTAGAAATAATAAATTTATTTCTTTCACTTGTGCACATTTAGTGTATCAATTGTTATTTGTGCTTGAACAAATGAAAATCTCGGATTTAGAATTTAAGATTTGGACGTATCCAATTTTGATTAAAATATAACGTATGGCAATTGCCAATTATACATATTCTTCTACGAAGATGCCGTATTGCCTATTTAACCACCACATGCGAAACTAATGCAGCTAATTAACAAAAAACTATTGTCGATAACAACATAGAGGCATAGTCCAGTTGTGGGGGGGTTTCATTAATGTGTCTAAAACATCTGGTACAGAAGACCGTTCTTCGAGCAGTTGTTTTTGCAACGCTGTAAGTTTTAGCTTCAAGTTTACATATTGCTCCGTGTTTTTGCTGGTGAAATACGAAGTGTCCCAATCTTCTTTCCAAATTTTTTCACAAATCCAACCCACCACAAATGCATCTATTGCCTTGGAGTAGAGGTGTGACCGTTGCATGATTTCAAGCGAGTTGGAGTCCTGTGGCCCAAAATTATAGAACAGTTCTGGTGCCACAAACCGTCCCCGCTCTCTCTCTTGTTGAAGCTCCTCCTTGAATTGATAACCATACTTTGATGGCTCATTCTCCACAACCCGACTAGAAAGCCCCCAATCGCAAATTTTGATGTACACCGTATCGGGTTTCCACTCATCAAAGTGGAGCAAAACATTCAATGGAGAGATGTCATTGCGTATATAATTTGCGTCGTGGCATTTTCCCACAATGACAAGCAATGATAGCGCGAGGTTTACTTGATTTTGGCGGTAAGTTTTTACCCACCGAAGCTCTTGGATTGACAGCCCGGTATTCGGATGCATCTCAATCCGTTCAAATGGCAATGCTTCGTCCACTTTCGAGTCAAACTTGGACCAAAAAGAAGCCAGAGGTCCCCCATTCCACCAGAGCGTGTACCCTTCCATAGTTTTCGGGTGGATGTACGCAAGTCTAATGATCCCTGGATGTACTACCGGACACCCTCCAGCCTCGTTGATGATGTTTCGGCGCTTCTCCCTCTCGTTGGTGTTGGTCAGAGTCTTTCCGGCGAAGTAAATTCAACTTGGAATGTTTTCCAATTTGGTTATCATCACCTTCCATACAGCCCCATAGCCACCCACCGCGCTCTGCCCTGGCATTGGAATCACTTTAGCGCAACTTTCAAGCCACTTGAAAGTTCCACCAACGTAGTGAGCCAAAATTTGTTCCTCAATAGTCGCTTTCCAAGGAGCTAGTTTCTTCTTACGGGAAGAAGAGTACTGTTGAACGAAGCCCTGGATCATCCTCATCTTCGCCACTAGTGCGCGCTCCTCCAGGTTCCAGGTGCTCTCATCTTCCTTCTTCCCTGTGACGTAACACCAGTTCGCAACGATATTGGTGGTCAGTGCGGTCACTTGTGTGTCCAACCACTCTGAATGCAACCAATAATCTGAGAAATTATTAAATTTCTCAGATTTATCAAGGTTTGATATTAATTCGTGTCGCATGTCAACCGTCAACTTGTGGTATCCCTCTTCGTTGTAGGTCAAATAGCTCCTCATCAACGCCCCTGTCGTCCGACGCTTGTAAAACTCGACGGCAATCCCTCTACATTCAACCATGTATTCGTGCGGGGGCATATCCGGATTTGGTGACTTCTTCCGCCTCTTCCCGCTCGATGACGACGGATTCAATGATCCCGAAGTCAACTCCGTGTTGGTGGACGGAAGAACCGTCTCATCAACATCATCCAAGTCCATAAATACTGAGCGCTTCTCCATCGACCTACTTCCTTCTCCCGCCATATGTGATTGTCAACTCCCTACCGTGGTCGAAATTCCAAGTTGATGGTTTTAAAAAAAACTGCAAAAAGTCTGGGTACAATAAATGGGCCAAGCCCGATCACCCACCAAACTCACTTTCAGGCCACAAAACGAACTGACACGTGACGCCTAGGGAGTGGACTTGGCAGTAAATAAGGACAAAATGTCCCCTATTTATATGGTGTAGGGTTCCTTTTGCGAAGACGTCCCCGCCCTACCTGGGCAGGGCGGGGACGTCTCCGCCCCTGCCCAGTAGGGACGGGGACGTCTCCGCCCCTACCCAGTAGGGGACGGAGACATCTCCGCCCCTACCCGGTAAGGGGCGGAAACGTCCCCGCCCCATACGGGCAGGTGCGGAGACGTCCCCGCCCCTGCCCAGGGACCCTAGACCAGTGCTTCGTCTATCGGCTATATAATATCGTGCACACCCCTAATTGTCCCCGCCTCACATACTCCCTCTTCATCCACCTCTTAATTGAGTTGGTTGTGGGCGTCGTGTGAGGACTTCATCCATTCGCATCACATATATTATTCAGATTTTCCCCACCCATGGCCACGCCGGTAAAAATGAATAAAGAAGAACGAGACAAGAGTCGACTACGATCGGGAAACAAGCAGCGGAAGAGGTTGCATGTGCTTCGGAATCGTGTTAAATTGGCTTTTAAAGGTTGGGAAGAAGTTTCGGAGCCATGGAGTTTCGAGGATTGCGCAAACTTCATCGAGTGGTGCCATATTGACAAGGCTTTCCCGGAGGAGCGACACAATTATCACCGACGCTTTCACAAGGCAAATTTATGGAAGTGCACCGACGAGGCGTTCAAAAATCGGTGCATTGAAGTATACCAGGTCTTGTACGACATCCCTTATATCAAACGCAACGAAGTAAATCTCTTCCTTGCGCGAGGTGTCCATGCGGAGGTAAAGTTGGGCAAGAGGGTGGATTGGTCCACCTTGAAAGCCATGGGAGATAGCATAAGAGTTCCTTCTTCGGCAAATGGATTGATTCCAATGGGGACACGGAGGTATCCAGAAGGCGGATTGGGCAAATCGATGGCGAAGACTGAACCGGTCGACACGTACGAGACCGATCCCTCAAACACGGATACAGACTCTGACGGATCCCACGTTCCAATCACAAGGAGCCAAAGGACACAAGCGCGCACCAAACGAAGGAGGGCGGAACAAACGGTTAACGTAGTCGTTAACAATACTGTTAATGAAGTTGGGGCTTAGGTACAATCCCCCGTGGTTGTTGATCGAACGTTAGAAGCCTCTACTGGTGCTATTTTTGCCAACACTATCCAAACCTTGCTGAACCAATTGAAAGGGAAGACAACAGAACTATTGTCATTGCGCGATGAGGTTCGCAAGTTGAGAGTTGATGTCAATGATAAAAACATTGTTATTGACCAACAACGACGTGATATGGAGGAGCTCCGACTTGCCCTTCAAACTAGTACAATGACCACAGAAGATCGGAATCCACGACGGGAGGAAGAAGTGCTTGTACACGTGTCAACCCAAGACGATTCATTGTCGTTTGATGAGGCCCTTACCAAAATAGACAAAGTTATGGTCAACAAAGAAAAGGGTGTGGGGGGTGACGGCGGCAAAGAGCTCGCTAAAGCGCTTAAAGAGAATTCAAGACTACAAAGTCGCTTGGATGTGTTGGTAGAACATTACTATCAATGGAAGTTGGCATGCGTATTCACGGTCGATCGGTCCCGACAATTGGTGGCGGAATTCCAAAAAATCGACAACAACTATACCGAAAACAACGAGGAGAGGGTGTTTGGTTTGACATCGTGGGCCCTCGTAGATGATCTTTTCAAGATGGATGAAATGGCGATGGTGAAAACCGCTGGTGGGCAAACAACCATCGATTGGTCCCGTTACAACTGGGATTTCAAAAAGGAGGTTTCATCTACCCTCGATCATCGGGGCAAACCCATGTTATTGTGGCCACAACCTTCGAGCTTTGTATCCGACGGTACGACTTGCTCAATTTGTCTAAACCCATTTGGTCCAGAAGGTGGGATGCATCTAGGCACTTCTGAGCACTTGTACCATCCATTTTGTTTGATTAGCTTGATGGTTGTACGCCGGCAGTGCTCATTGTGCAAGGCCCCTTTTCACGAGCGATTGTACAAACTTTTTGGTTTAGTTCCATACATGCCCCCGCATAGGGAGTTCAATGTGACGAACGCTCATGATCAATCACATATGTAGGAAAAAGATTTGGTGTGGAGCTGGAAACTGAAGATGCACTCGTTGGATAAGATGCACCTCTCAAATGAGTGGGGTTGGGAAAGGGACCTGGAGCAGATTATCCGGGTGTGCAAGAATTTGATCCCATTAAAGGACAAATACGGTCAAGGAAAACAAAATTTCTTCTACCAATGCTTTAATGGCCATTGGGACGAGAACGGGGAGCAATTTCGTTTCGGACCTCATCCACGGCAATGGTTGTGGGCCGTTGACGGAGTTCGCATCACAGACGACAACGGGGATTGCATTTCTCACGACGTTGACCAACCAGACCCGCAAGAACTAAGACAATTATCTGAATCAGAGTGGAAAGAAATTTTCCGAAATGACGGAATCGACTTTTTGCTCGATGTGCACAGTCCAGAGACACGGCAAGCGCTCGACCAGCTCATGCAATCCCAAATCCTAAGGGCCGTGTTGGATGAAGATGGACCAGCGAGGAGAACACGATCGGCGTCTCGTAGACTTGTATTAGGCTCAGATGAAGACCTCCCTATGCACGTAGGGGCACACGACAACGAGGCAGGGGCGAGTGGCACTACTAATAGCCCGATGAATATTGACTAGGTGTATTTTTATTTTTGCGGTGCCAAAAGACAATTTTCTTACAATGCTTCATCTTTTAGCGTTTAATGTATTTTCCCATTTTCGTATTACATTATGGATACTAAAAGAAAATATGAATAGTATTGTCTACATTCTACTTGATAATAGTGGTGTTAATCTGTGTGATTATGGATGTGCTTAAGCCTCATAAAGATTTGTGCGTTTGTATTAAAAAAAATGGTGAGGACCAAGTTTTAAACCTCCAAACATTTTTAATCCCTAAAGGACCAAGGCATTTTTGCACCAAAAACACTTCAAAACTGCGAGGCTATAGTATAATGCCTAAGAATGGAGACAAAACCTTTTTATTTCTACATCTAACCGTAGGATCACAATAAATACTTCTTTGTTAATGTCCCCACAAAATTTCATAAATTTTAACCACACGGATTGAAAGGCTTGCATAGCTCCCATGCTATTCATTGCTTGGTATCAAATTTTTGCACTAGATAAGGCCTAAATCCATTACTAATGGTAGTTTAGGATGATGTTAGTTCCTTATACACCAATTGTTAGAGGTAGAAAAAGGGTGTACCTTATTCAAGTCAACTATGCTAGTAGTGGAAGCTAAAAAATGGGCAAGTAACGTTTTAGTTTTTAGATACTTGATATGTTTTAGATTGATGTATATTTATGGTCAATATGAAGGTCTACACCACATATTGTTGTGGAAAAAATCAAAAGTATAAAAAGTTAAATCTCTAAGTTCTATGTGGTAAGACGTTTTTGTTTTTGGTACCTTGCCCGTTATATTTTTGGCAATATGTGAAAATCTTTGACTTGAGTTGAAGCGTTAATTTCCACTAAAGACAAGGAATTTTTTTTTAATTTGGAAGGAAATAATTTTCTACACTCTTATGTTTGCTCCAAAACTAATAGGGAGCTAATAAAGGTGTTCCTTATTAGAGAGCATGCCGTCAAAGTACAAGAGTTGTACTTTCCATTTCGCCTTCCTCCCTAAAACTAGGGAGAGACATAATCTGCATGTTATTTTAAGTGCATTAGGATCTTGGCGGAACCAAAAATAAATCACCCCATATTTAATTGTGCACCTGCCTCATGGAGATGAGGAGTGCCTCGGCCAAGCAAGAGTGGCCTCAAACGCCTCCTTGGAAAGTTTTGTCGGGACGACCCCCCCCCCCAATTTACAAGCAAATGTCCTCGCCCTGCCCTGGTGGGGCGGAGACGTCTCCGCCCCATACCCGGGCAAGGGCGGGGACGTCTCCGCCCCATACCCGGGCAGGGGCAGGGACGTCTCCGCCCCCACCGGATTACTATTTTAATGGAGGGGGACCTCATTTGTCCCCACCTCGCATACTCCTATCTACCATCTCTTCATTGAGCTGGATGTGGGCGTTGTGCGAGGTCTCATTCATCCATCCACGCCAGAATTTTGCATTCACACGTGCACACCATGTCTTCATCCGGACAATTGGCCAAGGAGGAGCGTGACAAGACCCGTGCAAGAGCGGGGAACGCCCATTGGAAGCGGTTGCACGTTCTTCGAAATCCCGAGAAGTTGGCTTTTCAAGGTTGGGAGGATGTAGTGGAGCCATGGAGTTTTGATGATTGCACGAACTACATCGAGTGGTGCCACATCGACAAGGCTTTCCCAGAGGCGCGACACAACTATCACCAACGCTTCCACAAGGCAAACTTGAAACATTGCATCGACGAGGCGTTTAAAAACCGATGCATCGAAGTTTACCAAGTGTTGTATGACGTCCCATTCGTCAAACGCAACGAAGTAAATCTCTTCATTGCGCGGGGTGTTCATGCGGAGGTGAAGTTGGGCAAGATAGTGGATTGGTCCACTTTGAAGTCGATGCCGGGGAAGGTAAAAATTCCTCGCCCTGAAAATGGAATAATTCCAATGGGATGGCGCAAGTATCCGGAAGGTGGATTGGGCAAGTTATGACTGTGATGGACGACACACCTAGCTATGATACTAACACGTCAAGTTCAGATGATGACTCCGACGGAACCCACGTCCAAGTCGCGAGCGAAAAGGCACAAGCACGTGGTAGGCTGAGGAGGACCTAACGAGCCCTTCACCAACGTTACTATTGACTAGGAGTTTTTAAAGGTTTAGGACGTAGCAAATCAATTTTGTGAACAATACTTTTGCTCTAAACATTATATGGTTTTAAATATCCTTTTTGTTTGTAATGGTACAATTTATTTAGAGAACTTGCACATTACATTCTACTAGAGGCTTATACTACCCGTTATGGATGGGGACTTGCATAGCTCCCATGCTATCCACTACTTGGTTTATTTTTTTGCTTTCATGGTATGTGGTACATTCCTAATTTTTTGTGGGGCAATTGTGTTTAAATTATATATTTAGAGAACTTGCACATTACATTCTACTAGAGGCTTATACTACCCATTATGGATGGGGACTTGCATAGCTCCCATGCTATCCACTACTTGGTTTATTAGGGAGCTAATAAAGGTGTTCATTATTGGAGAGCATGCGGTCAAAGGACAAAAGGAGTACTTTCCCGAAAGCCTTCCTTCGTAGACATAACCTGCGTCTAATTTTAAGTGCGTCGCAATCTTGTCGGAACCAAAAATAAGGTACCCTATATTAAAACCTCCACCCTCCTCATAGAGAGGAGGAGTGCCTAAGCACCCAAAATGCCCCAAAGGCCTCCTTCTCCTGGGTTGGGGAGACGTCCCAACCCCTGCCCAAGTAAGGCCGGGGACGTCTCCGCCCTGCCCTTGTGGGGCGGAGACGTCCCCGCCCTTACCCGGGCAGGGGCGGAGACGTCCCCGCCCTTACCTGGCAGGGGCGGGGATGTCTCCCCACAACAGGGCAGGGCGGATACGTCCCCGCCCTTGGCACTTCAGGTCCCACCCGTTCTTGGCTCGTGTATAAAAGGTTCGGGGAGGGCCGATTGTCCTCACGCTTGTCACCTTGGCCTCTATCCTTTGGACCTCAATTCAGTTTGAGCTCCTTGCAAGTCTACTTAAGTGGCAGGCGGCACTGGTGTGCGGCTGAGGTGATGTAAAAATTGGTTCAAGCATTGCACCAACGCTATCAGACCTCACATTTTCACCTGATTCTATACTATAACTAGCTCCGGATTTTGGCTTAGACGGGACTTGCACATTATTTGGCATAAGCCGTGAATGCAATGGGAAGTCAAAGGAAGCAAACAAAAGAATGGGAACCTTGGTACAATTTTGGTGACAACGGGGGCAAAGTGAGTTGTGTTTTCTGTAACTACACTTTTAGCTAGAAACATGAGCGTGCGTTCGCTCACTTTGGATACGGCGCCAAGTCAGAGAGGTCGATTTGTCGTAGCCTACCTCCCTATGTGCGAAGTCGATTTGCCAATTGCGGAAACATTGTTCCGCAACGAATGACGGGCGGGGACATGTATGGTGGAGATTCAGGCCCGGGTGGTCCATCGAGGGCACCAACTATTGACACTTCAAGCCAATCCGACGCTCAAAATAATGTGGCGGGTGGGGTAACAAGTGGGCCTCAGGAAGGAGTGCCTAATCTCTCTGAAGGAAACGACCGCGAACATGTGTCGGGTGGTCTTACCGCCTCGAATTCCACTAGATCTGGGCAACTACATCAACAACGGTTGCTTGATGCTTTTAACATTGCAAAGAGGAAGGAACTTGATGAGAAGTGGGTGACTTTTTTCTATCAAGCGAATGTGCCTTTTAATGTGGCGCGAAATCAAGCGTTCATCAATGCAGTGAGGGCGACATCTGTGGCAAAGTTTGAGTACACTCCTCCTACATATCACCAGTTGAGGACTAGATTGATTGAACCTAAGAGGTTGCAAATTGAGAAAGAGATTGAAGCCAAAGTTGGTTTTGCAATCAAGAATTATGGGGTGTCGATATGCACGGATGGTTGGGATGATGTCCATCGGAGGCCCCTCATGAATTTAATGATGTCGTGCCCCACTGGTGACGTATTCTTGGGGAGCATAGACACCAGTGGTGAGAAGAGGTCCATGCGGTACATAGCGGAGCAAGTGAAAGTTTACATTGAGAAGGTGGGTTCCAAGAATGTGACACAGATTTGTACAGACAATGCTCCCAACATGCTTGGAGCGATGGATGATATTATTCTCACATACCCGCACATTCACAAGTAGGGGTGCATGGCACATGCATTGGATCTCATGTTGGAAGATTGGGCGAAGGTCCAAGAATTTAAAGATTTAATAGAGAGGGCAAAGAAATTGTACAAATATATTAGAAACCACCATTCGACAATGGGAACACTTTGTGAGTTGAGTCCAAACCTGCATATTGTAGTGCCCACTGAAACCCGCTTTGCTTGTAATTTCCTTATGTTGGATCGATTGGTGAGACTCAAAGGAGTGTTGGAGCAGTTGAAAGACCACCCCCGTGTTGTAAACTACTTTACAACCCTACGGAACAAACAAAATGGAGAGCAAGCAGCAACCGCAACGCGTAATGTGGTGCTCACCATCGAAGATGTGGCCTTTTGGCAACGATGTCAAAATTACGTGCACATGACTGGGGATGTTTTGAAGGCATTGCGTGTGTTTGATGGCCGCGAACCAGCCATGGGTCGTGCGTGGCTCGTGATGCATAATTTGCGAGAACACGTGTACTTTTTGAGAGAGTCACCCTTTACTCCACGAGCTGACATAGCATCCACTCTTGAGCAATCTTTTGATGCCCGGTGGCAAATGGTTTTTACCGATGTTCACTACGCCGGGGCTCTTTTGAATCCGTACCTCAAGGATAATGTGGCGCTTAGGGCTGACGGAATCGCACAAAGAGCATTGAATCGGGTTGTTTGCAAAATGATGGAGGTATTGGAAGTCTTATATGAGGACGTCCAATATGAGTTAACACAGTACGAGGAGGGCACATGACCATATGGCCCTATCGAGGCATCTGACATCCGCCAGACAAAGCTTCAACTCCACCAATGGTGGGCCAGGATCGTAGACAAGGCATTGTCTAAAATAGCTGTTCGTATTCTAGCCCTTACGTGTTCAGCTAGCTCTTGCGAACGAAATTGGAGTATGTACTCGTTTGTCCACAACAAGAGCCAAAATCGATTAGCGGCAGAAAAGGCTGCATCATTGGTGTATATTTATACCAATAGCCGATGCCTTCAACAAAGACCGAGGGCCGATCATGTTCGATGGTACGATGCGAATATTCACTCGGAGGATTCCGACCCAGATGCCCTAGAGCCGGTCCCGGTGGGTGAACCTAATCGTGAATTTGATGTGTTGATAGCCGAGGAAGAGGAGGAGCACAATATGGCAACTCCCCGCACTCCGTTGGAGTACCGTGGACACCCTAATCTTTGGGCGGAAGGCGCCAATCATCTTGAGGAAACGAGAAACTATTACGGAGATGATGACGATGTGGAAGAAGAATTGGCTCAAGGTCGTTGGGGACCTTGGAATCAAAGTCCTCGTCGCAGTCCTTCGCCTCATTTTCATCAAAATGAGGGCATTCATGAAGTGCAACCTTTGTCTACTTCCTCAGAGAGCGACATTCCAAATGTGACTAACCTTGAAGAGCCTGAAACAGGGGGGGCAATGTCGGGAATGTTCGCGACGAGGACAATTCCCCATCAGACTATGGTGGTGGAAATGGAGATGGCGACAACAACGGAGCGGGAGAGAACGCAGTAAATACTGCGACTCAAAACAACCAAGCATCGGTTGAAAACCGGTATGGCCAAGAGAGCCCTATTGGAATGGGTGCATCATTTCATAGCACTGGAGTCGTTCAAGGAGACTCTAACGCAAATGTTGTAAACACAACAATTGTAGGGACGACTCGAAGAAATGAAAGGGTTGTTAATCAACGAAAGCGTTTTGACCCGGAATATGTAGACCCCGATGATGCTTTTGCATTCACAGAGGACCTTGAGCCACAACCATCTCCGGTTGTGGTGTTGCCTACGGTTATCAATGACCAGAATGTACCAACGCCGCCTTCCCGGAATTTCTCTTCTCCTAGAACGGCGAATGCCATGTATGGACCTTTTCAACAAAGTGTAGGCGTTGAGGGAATGGGTCTAAACACTTCCGCTACTACTACCAGAAATGGCAGACCCCCTTTGACCGCTACAAGGACGCCTCTTCATCCAATGGGTCAATATATACAACCGAGTGCAAGGACTAATGCTCGTGGAGGGTCTAGAGGCTGTGGAGCGGCTAGAGGCCGTGAAGGAAGAAACAACGGCAAAGCATCCTCCTCAAGGCATCGTAGACGTCCCCTCCTTGGAATAGGGGCACGAGATCCAAACGTGGTTGTACAACCGTTTTTGGACACGTATGTTCCAAGATGCTCTTCAACAACTCCGGAGTTTGTTGTTCCGAATCGAGAAATTCGTCCTACCAGCGGCCCAACCATAAATTCCGACGGCGATGATCCTCACGCACATCGACAAAAGAGATTCAAACGCTCGCGTTGCGATGGTGAAACAGTCGTCGAGCTTCGCAATGACAACTCTGAAATAGAGGGCTTTTGGACTACGGATAATAGCAATGGAGAATTCTCAGATGAGAGCGGTGAAGGAGCTAATGATGACAACCGTCCAGATTGCGATGAGGCACCAGATGATGATGATATCGTCATTCGAGATGCGGTTATGGGTGGCCCGTCCACCGAAGGAGTGCGCAGATCGGGCCGTTTGAATAATTAAAGGACAAGAAAAGTAACTACATATATGTATGCGAAATCAAGAGAATTGTGGTGATTCATAGAAGAAGCTAGGAGAGAAAAAGGTTTCTTAGATAACTACAAGATATTACTTGGTTTGGAAGTATGAGATTAGGGAATTGTTGTTTTATCGTATTACTTTTTAGTGTAATAAACAGATTTTGCTTCCAGACATTAAGGCCTATCTGCTCAATGATGTAGGGGCGTGGACGCCTACATGAGGGGCGGGGACATCCCCGCCCCTCATTGTGACGCCCCCGCCCTTCATGGAGACGTCCCCGCCCTACTGCCACGGTGGCGTGACACGTCCGTATGTGACGTGGCGATCACAATAAAAATTTCTTACTTGCAAAAAATTACTGGGCGCACTTCGGGCAATCCGTCTGAACCGTCCGTCCGTGCCGTCCGGACCGCCCGTCCGGTTGTCCCGTCCGATCACCTCAACCCGTCCGTTATGACAACCCTGAGCTGGATCATACGCAGAAGCCCCCGCGACAACCAACCGACTACACAGACGGCGCTCGCCCCCCACAGATGGCACTCGCCCAAAACCCACCACTACACGAGGCCCCGCAGCACCCAGGCAACCGCTTCTCGTCCCTGAAGGCGCCCGAGTCGGTGCTCAAACCCAACCCAAACCCTACACCCACCCGAGGTCACCCGCTCCAACAGAAGTCAGGCAACCACCCCCCTCACGAAGACAACCACAGAACAGGCACAACGCGACCCTGCCTAGACTCATGACCCCTGCCCAACGACCCCAACTTCCCAGCGACCTCCCACCCTCCAACGGCCTCGCACCCACTTACGACCTACCACCCACTAGCAACCCCCCACCCTCCAACGACTTCCTATCCATTACAGTCCTGACACCCACCAGTGACCTTGCACCCACCAGAAACCTCCCACCCACTAACGACCTCCCATCCCCCAGCGACCTCACACCCCCAAGCATGATGAATTCAAGGAGAACTTCAGAAGGAAGGACGATACGAAATCCAGAAACCAGCTCACAGGAAGAGGGACTACAAGAGGACCAACCATCAAGGAACTCGAAGAAGAACTTGGCCACATACATGGATGTTGAATCCCCGAACATCACACCTCATAGAATCCACAACATGAGGCCACATAGAAGAACAGAAGAGGAGAACAGCACAAGTAAGAAGAGCAAGTTCACCCCCAGTGAAAAAGGTAAGTCCTTCTATGAACCAGAGCTCACTAAGCCCAAGTTTTGGATGGGTTTCAAAGCCATGGAGGCCTTGGCAATTGAAGAAGGTGCAGAAGAACTATTTAGCGGGGAGTCGGCAGAAGACATGATGACAAGGGGAATGAAGGAGGAAGACGCCTTGGAGGTATGCAACGCTAGGACGGCCTTCCCACGAATCCCGCAACTATTATACCCCATGACAAGGAATGGAGTTGAAGGCCAACACTACAACGTCACTCAAGTGCCTTTCGACATCAAAACTAGTGAGAGTTCCGGTCTCTCCCTTGATTTCATGTTGCTATCTTCTTTAAAACTCCCAAAACTCCTATCATGAAAGATGTTGTAAAGAAGATGGTTGAAGAAAGACTTAAAAAAATGGACATTATACTTGGGATAGACCTTATTGACCTAATTGACATCCAATGTTTAAGCATTAAGCATGGGAAAATTAAAGGGATATGGGTAGGAAGTGTTAAATTGCACCTCCTTAAACCGGAGATTGATGGTCTAATGCTACTCAAGGGCATTAAGCCCTTTATTCTAACGATTGATGGTGAATATGTAGTTGGAAAGGTGTGTAAGACATACCATGGAATTGCCAATGGTTCTAACCTCTCCGTGAAGGTTAAGTGTGACACTCTAGTGAACATCTCCGCACAAGTGCTCTTCAAGGAAGTACTCGAAAATAGCTTTCATCGGGGACACGAGTTTGAGATCACGGGAGTACATAAGGTACTTGGCGAATCCCATGCCTTTATCATGGCGACCACACCTCAACAAGTGGCCAAGATATTGTTGCACCATATTACCATGAGAAAGGAGGTCGTGCAAGCAAAACAAGTCCTTGACACAAAAGGACCAAAAGGTATTTTCGAAACTAAGGCTAGAAAAGATGCTTTGACTCTTACTCTTTCACCACTCCTTCTCCGTTTGGACACACCACACACCACCCACGAAATCTATAGAATAATGGGAGGAGCTAATGTGAGGTCTATTTATTTCCACCGGTCCGAAGGCAATAATCACAATGGTAGTGCAAATGTGCTTTGTGCTAACCCAATCGTGTATAGAACCTTTGTGAAGAAAACACATGTCATTGGAGGAAATTATGTGGATTTTGCACCTCACATTAGAAGCTTAGAAGGCCTAAAACCACCAACCAAAGACCAAGTGAAGGATTTTGGATTTAGCGACATCAATACCGCCATTGTCAACACAATGACCACCTTCAACATGCAAAGTGAGGTCATCACCAAGAAGGACATGATAGAATTATTGGAGGAGAACAACAAGAAGCTAAGGCAAGAAAATAGGGAGTATGCGGACAAGTTACACGATGACTTGAAAGAAAAGATGGAGGCAATTGAGGAATCCATGCTTGCCACACTCCAAACCATGCAAGCTATCACGGGGAAAACCAACAATCCAAGAATTGAGTCAAACATGTGACCTCCCAAGACCTCAGGGAAATACATACCTATCTTACAATATACTCTAGTTTACAATACTTTATTGACACTAGTATTAAATACGCAATAGCATACAAGTATGTGAGAACGATATACACATACCGTATTAGACACCTTACCCAATACCATGATAAATACAGTAGACTATACCATACTACATACTATACCAAACGCTGTATTTTTTACTATATGCAATACAAAAACTATACAAAAACACTTACATACCTTAGCCACAAACAAATACCAATACTTGCACTACACAAACAATTCTATTGTATTAAACAATACTCTCAATATAAAATACAACATTATACCAAAACTCGCATTAAAAAATACCTACACTGTATTAAAAAAACGGGAATATACATATCTCAAGCTCCATACACAAAACTGAAGCCGACAGTATATCCCATAACATACAATACAATACATAGTGAAAATACCAACAATAATACACACACTGTTACATATACAGGTACAAACATTGGAACAAATACTGATACGGGTACTGATACGAATATTGGACCGAATACTGATACAAATACAGGTTTAAATACTGATATGGATACTAGTACGAAATCTGGAATGAATATTGGTACAAATACTTATACAAATACTAAGACAAACATTGACATAAATACTGAGACAAATACTAATACTAAAACAAATACCAAGACATATACCAATAAAAACATACATGTGAAGACCAAAACCAATACAACCACAACCAATACAACCACAACCAATACAACTACACATAATAAAATAAAAACAAACCCAAAAATAAATGAAATGGATAAAATTAATCAAAGGTATAGATTAAATATACAAACAAAAAACAAAAGTATGAAAACAAAAATAAATAATAAAAGAAATAAGATAAGAGATGGAATTAGAATAAATAATAAAATGAAAGAGAAAATAAGTATCATAACTACATGTAACAAAAAAGGAAACAATAATAATGAAAACAATAAAGGAAATCTTGTAATAAAGATAAATAAGGGTAGAAGGGAATCTAAATTCAAAAACCATCACAAGATAAGGGAAGAAAAAATGGCTAAAAATAGGAAAATCAAGGAGAGTAAAAATAGATGTTATAGATTAAATAGGAAGAAGATAGATATTTATGAAATTTCAAAGGTTTCAAATAGAGCAAGAAATATTAATAATAAAACAAAAAAATCGGAGAGGATATGTAAGAAGAAAATAAAGGATCAGGTAGAAAACCATTATCATAAGAATACATATAACAAGAATATAGCAACAAATATCAGTACTAAAAATAGAATAGGCTTCCTAAGGAAATCAAAAATAAGGGATGGAAAATTAACAAAATTAGTAATGAGAATTAATTATCATAAGAATACAAATATTAGGAACATAGATATAAACAGCAGTACTAAAAATAGAATATGCTTCCTAGGAAATTCAAAAATAAGGGATGGAAAATTCACCAAATTAGTAATGGGAATTAATTATAATAAGAATACAAATATGAAGAACATAGCTATAAACAGCAGAACTTAAAATAGAATATGCTTCCTAAGAGATTCAAAAATAAAGGATGGAAAATTCACCAAATTAGTAATGGGAATTAATTATAATAAGAATACAAATATGAAGAACATAGCTATACACAGCAGAACTAAAAATAAAATATGCTTCCTAAGAAATTCAAAAATGAGGGATGGAAAATTCACCAAATTAGTAATGAGAATCAATTATAATAAGAAAACAAATAGGAAGATTATAGCTATAAACAACAATACTAAAAATAGAATATGCTTCCTAAGAAATTCAAAAAAAATGGATGGGAAATGCACCAATAGTAATGGGAATCAAATATAATAAGAATACAAAAATGAAGACTGTAGCTATAAACAGCAATACTAAAAATAGAATATGCTTCCTAAGAAATTCAAAAATAAAGGATGAAAAATGCACTAAAACAGTATTGCGAATCAAATATAATAAGAATACAAATAGGAAGGCTATAGCTATAAACAACAATACTAAAAATAGATTATGCTTCCTAAGAAAATCAAAAATAACGGATGAAAGGTTAACCAAACTTGTAATGAGAAACAAAAATTTCAGAGTAAAAATAAATAGAGATGATAAAAATAATAAAAGAATACATACTAAAAATAAAATTGGAATATAAGCTACAGGGATAAATGGAAAGTTAATAGTAATATTAAAATTGTTATATATAAAGATGAGGAGAGTTCGCTATTATATAGTAGAAATTTGTTGAGAGTATGCAGGATTATTAAAATAGAAGGTGGGATTCATGTCTTGCTGGCCGGATGGGCGCTGAAGGAGCCAAAAATAGACTTGCTAAAAATAGAAATTCTAATAAAAGTAAGAATATATACGAATCTGATTGAAATAAATATCAATCTATTTTTAGAAATCATAGTTTTAGACAAAATATGTTTAGAAAGAAATCTTTAAGAAAACTCATTATTTCAATATACAGGTACATATACTGATACTTATACTGATGCATACACTGATGAATATACTTATAAATATATTGATACAAATACTGGTATGTATATAAACACAAATACTTAAACTTATACAACTGCAAATATCAATACAAATAGTGGTACGTGTACTCATACGAATACTAACACAAATACTAACAAAGATACTGATACAAATACCAAGACAAAAACCGTGACATACACTAATACAAACATGCAAAAGAATACTAATATAATACCACATAAAACTACATACACACACACAAAGACAACCACACACCATCAACGAAACACATACATATACATACACACATACAAAGACAAACACATACAATCAAAAAAACACAAATACCAAAGCCACATTCAAAAACAAAAAATTCTAAAACAATACAAAAAACCCATCTACCACAAACTACTAATATTAATTGGAGGAGACATGGAGACTAACCCAAGACCCATGCCGAACATATTAAAAAGACACCCCGCTTCGCACAAAAAGAATGCCAAAACATATTTCATACCAAATACTAATACAAACACCAAAACAAACAATTGTACAAACCACAAAGTATATAATAACACCGCATATGAAAAAAAGGACTTAAAAGCCACTTTAAAAACCAACATAAACCCACATATAAATAGTCTTAAACATAATAGTTACATATGCACACGGACAAAAACAACCAAGATAAAATACAACCAATCACACATACATCCATACACTACTAAAACAAAAACAACCACAAAAAACACATGGACAAAAAATAAACTAAAGACGAAAACAACTACACCTACTATAAAAATAAATAAACCCACAACTCACACACAAAATACAAACATCCACCTACCCCCAAACCAACAAGTCATTAATAACACAACAAAGCCTTTAAAATACACCACTAAACATATATACCACAAACTTCTACTACTTCTAGGAGGAGACATTGAAACCAACCCGGGACCCATGCCCAATATACTAAAAAGACATCCTACATCACATAAGAAAAATGCCAAAATCTACTTTATATCTAATACCATAAAATTCCAACCAGAATATGAACACATTGCAAAATCCTTCGCACCATTTCTAAAAAACACACATACATTACACCACATACACAACACTTCCCACCCAAACATTGCCCAATACATACAACAAAAAAATACGCATCCACCACCCCACATCTTATATGCACTAATAATCACTACTCATCCAAACATAGATGAATGTAACCAACTTCTAAATCCACAAAATTGGAACACAATCACATGGACTAATACACTCCTACAAACCTTACTAACCATACAAAACCCACCAGAACGACACATTTACACTCCACACCCCTATACTGAATTCCTAGTAGACAACCTAAATATTATAAACCATGAGAACTCAATACATAAAAGACTATACGACTTCTTACATAGTCAAGACATACCACCCTCAAATGATATAATAAAACTAAAATTCCCTTACCTCCCTAACAACCTCATAAGTGAATCACTAAAATGTCTAGACCCTATACCAGAATACATCCACCCACCCCCACCTCTTCCCTACATCCCTCCTCAAAATCAAAATCAAAACATTAGACCAAACCAAGAAAATACATACATAATCACATGGAATGCCTCCTCACTAAACATTGTCCTTCCTAGCTTACAAACTCTAGTCGCAAACATAGACACACCACCGGCTCTTATAGTTATACAAGAAACAAAACTAACCGCCACAAAATCTACAAAATATATACAAAATATATTTCAAGACTATAAACTCATCTTTAACAATACACATGCACTTACAAGATGCATGCAACAAAGGAGACCATACACACCGGGCCGCGGTGGCCTCTTTACATTAATACACAAAAAATATACATTTCCCGGCAACATCAACAAAATCCCTACCCCAATGCACATATCACCATACATTCAAATAATTAAAATCACTAATCACCCACTACAATCGTGGTTAATCTTTCACATGTATATGCCATCCCATCCCGAAGATACTAGATTTCTCTTAGATATACAAAACACTATTACAACCCATATTAATAATCATCCCAATCATACATACCTATTATGTGGAGACTTCAATAGAGACATAGCGCTAATTGGCCGCCAAAATGGAAACCATCACACCCCCCCTCAAAACATTGATTACCAATGGCGCCGCTTCACAGAAAGTTTAAACTTCACTTACATCAATACCAATACACAATTCTCTAGACAAGGTGGCTACAATTATAGTGATTGGAGTCTAATAGATGGTTTCTATATAAATACAAACAATAACACATAATACACCTCCACAACAAACAAAGATATTATTCTCAATTCGGACCACTCACCCGTACAACTGCACATCCCAAATAACACACTAATTAGTAGAACTCCTACAATCCCAAACAAAGACACTATACGCATACTCAACTCCATCCCAAAAACCAACATAGAAAAATTCAACACAAAATTCTTCGAAGAAAACACCGTACAAATAGACTCCCTCATAAACACTCTTGAAATCAATAGTCAATTAACACAAGCACAATGGCAAGAAACATGCCACTCTCTAGACAAACTCATCAATAAAATCTCTGATACACTAGAACAAACAGGTAGAGCACACCCAATACCCCAAATGACAAACAGAACCTCTCAACAAGGCGGGTATCTACCCCGCAAACTTTCTAAAACTTGGAAACAACACTTAACCACATACCATACCATATGTAAAACCATTAGAATTGTAAAAAACAACCCTCAATGGCGTAACCACCCCATACACAACGAACTACTAACTATACAACACATCCAAATCCCTACCCCGCCGCCTCCGGACCTTCCCCACGATACATGGATAAAAGATATCGCGATAATTGCAAAAAATGCCAACATACAAGCCCGGAAAATAATCACAAAATACACAAAAGAAAACATTAAAAAAGCCATCTCAAAATACAGACAACTATACGAAATCAGCCCCAAAAAAATTAACAAAAAAGTCTTTAAAAACCTTGAATCCCCACCAATGGATTGTATCAAAGACCAATATAATAATATTCTAACTAGCCCCGAAGACATTGCGAATGAAATATTTAACCAACAAACAAAAACCAATAGACCAACAGTACCAACATGTAATTACCAGCCACAACATACAATAGAATGCACATGTGCAATATGCCAATACCCTTGGCACGACCTGGACGGATATACCCTTGACAAACGAGGCGAACCAGAAATTCCACTACATAAATACCTCAGCAGAGCCACATACGACACATGCCTCCAAAATCTTGAAAATAATAAAGCCCCAAGCCCAGATTGCATACCAAACTCAATACTCAAAAACATGCCTCCAAGATTTCATAAACTACTATTCCTATTCTTTTCTCACTACTATAAACAAAAACAAATATCAAATTCATGGAAAACAAGTACAACAATTCTACTATACAAAAAGGCGATCCATCCATGCTACCCAATCATAGACCAATTGCACTAGCTAACACAATATATAAACTTTTTACCAGTACACTCACCCACATACTATCCTCATACGGCGAAAAATTCAAAATCCTACATGATAGTCAAGAAGGATTTAGAGCGGAGAGAAATACCGCACGGCAAATACAAACCATAATAGCCGCATTAGAAGACGCAAAATTTACTAACCAAGATATATACATACTATACGTAGACTTCAAAAATGCCTTTGGCTCAATTGATCATGCCAGACTTCTAGCAATAATGTCAGACCTTGGCTACCCAAAAGAGGCAACTACACTTGTTGGAAACATCTATTCCCAATCATATACTTGCTATAACGGCGAACACTTTGGGAAAACAAAACCTATACCCATCCAAAGAGGAACTATACAAGGGGACACCCTCAGCCCATACCTATTTATTATATTTTTAGAACCACTACTTAGATGGCTAGAAAGAGGCAATAATGGATATACTTTCGGCATATCACAAGTCACAATAAACTCCGCCGCATACGCAGATGACCTAGCCACCATAACTAACAAAATCAAATCAATCCAAATACAACTCCATAAAATTGATAGATATTGTAAATGGGCTGGCATGGATGTGGGAGTTCCAAAATGTGCCGCTACCGGATGCCCAAACAAATCTAAATTGAACCCTACCACTTTCAAAGCCCTAATGCAAACCTCTAACATCAACTACCGCAACCAACCAATCCCTATACTACACCAAAACGAACCATACATATACCTAGGTACAAATCTTGTTCCCTCACTAAAATGGAAAATCCAAATCCACACTACAACCACAAAGCTCATCAAACAATGCAAAGAACTAACAACATGTCCGGCCACCATGAAACAAAAAATAAAAATGGTTGGTACCGTACTACGCCCAGGTGTGGCATACAGTTTTTATGGGGTACCATACTCTATGCCAGCCATCAAAAAACTTGATCAAAAAATAATCGCCATACAAAAAACCATATGTGGACTACCAAAATGTATGTCAAACGCAATAATACAACTACCACATAACCTATTTGGTCTTGAAGCTTTCTCCCTAAAAAACGCATATCTCTGATGTATAGGAGAACAACTACAAAATGCCTTAAACGATAAAGGTAGACTTGGAAAAATTTATAATGGATTAACTCATTACATCCTCGCCCAATACGGGGGCGCCGAAAACATACCCAGAATTAAAAAAAGCGACTGTATAAGATCACCAATAACACGGACATTCTTTTTATTAAAACATATAGCCAAAGTCCACCTTAAAAGCACACTCCCAAACTTCCTCATTAATCCTACAACACTTGAAACACTATGGCGACAAGAAACACTAAATCACAACACACTCAATGCCCAACTCTCCCAAAAGCTTCTACAAAAACTCCTCTCAAAAAATATTTTTGAATTAGCACAAATTACGTTACCCAACGGCACACATATCATGAACAACGAGGACTTCAAAACCTACCACTTCACCCCATCCAAACTATTAAAAAGTGCCTTAAATATTGCTAAACAACTATTTTGCCACCAAACATGCCCCAATATATGTCGTATTCCTTGTAACATACATTTATACTCTCATATACTTAAAGATTCATTCATCACCCTCAACAATAACATCAACCCAAGAAATATCCCCACACCAATCAATCCCGCTAACCCTCCACATACATATCACCCCCGCCTCCACCCCCCAATATACATCCCCAAAAACCCTACCACATATCCCATTAATAACATCATACACCATAAACATATCCAACACGCAGACACAAACAACATACAAAATACCTACACAAAATATCTATGCCAATGGCAACACAATGATAATACATATAATAAATGGCTCCCCCAAAGAGACCTTTTTCCACGACACGATTCCAATACCTCCACACATAACACCGAAAAATTGAAACAATACTACCAAAAAATTCAAAACAAAACATACGCGGATATCATCCTAGCCCATCACCCCCAAGAACAATTCCCAGACTCAAGATCCGTAATACCACCCATAATTATCCCACTCTTAAACATCTACACAACAGAATGCAACCCCGAAAATGATATCCTTACATCCTCAAACACAATTCAAATAGATAACAATCAAGCACATCTATACAAAGTAAACGGCCGACATTTTCACACCATACCCATTACCAGGCTCCAATGGTTATGGAAACAATATCATACAAAATTCCAAACCCCTACAAACATTGAACCAACAACCCAACCCTTTGAAACCGAACTAATATGGCTTTACCAAAGGTATAAATATTGAATACCAAAAACTGACCCCCTCAAAAATGCACAATACACAATACCCACCCCCATCTTAGACTCACTAATCTCATCCTTTAACATCGAGCATTCATACTTTTCCTCCCCGATCACATGTCCTACCAAACTAAATAAATTCAACTCACCGTACGAAAGAGACAAAATATTTGGATCCCTAGGCAAGGCCTTTGACCACAAATGGATCGGAAATGGCATAGCTCACCCCCACAACGAGAAAGACATGGAACAAGCCATACATTGGGCTAGACTTGCCGCCAAACACGATCCAAATAACACAAAAACAATCATCGTCACACCGAACAACAATTGGTACCAAAACAACAACCAACATTCAAATCCATTCCCAGATTCCCACATCATTGCAGTATTCGAAGCAGACACAATAACATACGTAGAACCTAATATTCCACCCGAGCTAAAAAAACCCCAAACTGAACCATCTACATTACAAATACTATGCGTCCATCATCAAAATCAAACCATTGGCTCTCTAGAACAACTTGCGGAACTTACCTCCATAACAGGCAATCTAGATATACAAAGACCATACACAAAACCGGCCCAACCAACACCCATACAAACCCCCGTAAACAAAAGTAAAAATTGGTCAAAATTAAACTATATCAACAACACATTAAACTACTCCGTCATACCTCCCCCCCTCCCAAACTACCTAACTCATACCACACCAAAATTTAATCCCGCACACAGTTATTACACCGACGGCTCCTTTAAACCACCGGAACAAATTAGCCCGGGCTCTTGGCGTAGAGAAAAAGCTGGATATGGCATATATAATTCTACCAAAGAAATTAAACTAGCCAAAAGACTCCATGGACTACAAAATATCCTCAGAGCAGAACTTATGGCCATTCACAAAACACTACAAATCATCACAACAAAATACACAAATGAACCTGCACATATATTCACCGATTGTATAAATGCACTCTACCTGCTAAACACTCAAATAACACACCCAACCCTTCACAACAGTCACCCCGACCAAACCATATTAACATCAATGGTACAAATGTTACAAAACCGCACACAAATCACAACCCTTCACAAAGTTAGAGCCCGTGCCAACATTAATGGCAACGAACAAGCAGACAAACTTCCAAATGAAGGCCGAGAAAAAACACACAAAAACGCCAAAGACCCTCACAAACATGCTCATGCCACCCCATACTACTTTCAAAAAGAAGATTGGCCTTCCAAAGAAGATACCCCCGACAAAGGCCCAATTAGAATTCTGGGCAAATATCTCAAAAAACAAGACCTCTACAACAACCTGGATACAATCTCAGAAAATATTCCTAACATAGAAAAATGGACTAACAATAACGACATAGACAATGAACTCTCTACAAACTTTTGGAAAAACCCCATCATCTCAGACTCACAAATAATGTGCCTCATCAAATTCCGTACAGGTCAGTACATGGGAAACGCTCGCAAACAACTCTTCTTTGGAATAGAAAGATTCCCATCCATAACATGCCCCATATGCCCCTCAACGGACCCCGACACATGGCTACATGTTCTACTCAAATGCCAAAACCACCACATACACTCTCTAATTGTTAAAAGACATAACAAAGCGGTATGGGAAGTCCGAAAACTAATCACCTCCTACAATAAATTGAGATGTTTCATACTTATGAATGCCGGCACTATTAATAGAAATCCACAAGAAAACACGGTCCCCTCATGGCTACTTCCATGCTCATGTATGACCCAAAGATGTCATTGCAACGCTAGGCTCAAACCGGATATTCTTTGTGTTAAAGGTTTACCATACAACGACCCACCACCCGAGAACATCAACCAAGACTACACCATTCAATTCATCGAATTTACATATTGCAACGATAGATTCTCCCCGGAAACAATACAAACCAAAATAGATAAATACCAATCCCTCATAGACGACATCATTGCCCTCGGCTGGAATGTGGACCCCCTTATTGTTATCACATCCGGCGCTCGTGCCACCACCTTTATTCCATCTATGAAAACTCTCGAAGATACCTTCAAGATACCCATTGATACAATTAAAACTACCTTTAAAAATATCAACACCATTGCTATTCAACATGCCATGTCTATTTTACTGCATAAACGCAAAATCGAAAACAACCAAGTCCTCCCTGATAGGCAAGACCCCCCTTAGGAACTTCGCCACTCTGTCTCTTCCTGATTGGCTGCCTGTTTGGTTTTGCTTTTTGTTGTTTAGTTAGTTTGGTCGTGGTTGGTCGTTGTTGGTTGGTTTCTGGCTACTGGTTACATAGTGTCTACCCTCGAAAGGGGCAAGTAGTTCCAGTTTGCTAATTCCTTGTCCGGTGGGCATGGTCTTAGCAATGGAACGAACAGACACTTTATTCACGCCAGTTCCCTTCGGGAACCGGCGTTCTTCTTCTTTAGTACAATAGGACTTCACACCTTTTTCTTTCTTATTAAACACGCAATTAAGCAATTATGCACTTGGCCATATAAAAGTGCACTTGGGTACAACGGCGGCCATTGCGAACAAAAGTGGCAAAATTGCAACAAAAAAAAAAATCAATGAAAAAAAATGATTTCCAAAGAAAAAAAATTGAGCTTCTACAACAATATTACGTACAATCATGGTTGTTAATATTGGAAGCGAATTTTTGGCATTTTCAACTAATTTTTGGTGGCCCCTCGTTAATACTAGATAAATCTGTATTTAATACAGTTTCCCAATATTTCAAAGATAGATTTGAAGAATTGTAGTATACAAACAGGCGTAATCACAGAAAAACATAGTTTATGCAAGGGTTGGCAGTTGATTAAAAGATATTCTACGTAGTATATAATGCATACAATGGTGGAAACTAAATATAGATTCTTCTACAACTGGACTTAGCACCAATAGTAAAATTACCTTTACTCTATAGGATTAATGACATAACGTCTTACATCACCCTTAGAATATACTACTTTTACACATACACTATATATCAATTACCATACACAACTAGTATACTCTCATAAAGGCACACTATCTACTCCACAGAATTTAGGGCTGCTTGCAAACGGTCGTCATCGATAGCTTCGGTTTGCATTGCAATATATTGTAGGATGTGAGCCTTTGCCGATTGAAGAATGCGAATCCTGCTTTCAACTTGCACTCCAAATACATTGCGCTTTCTCCACCCGCTGGCCCCAGACATGGTTCTTTCCGGGTTGTCTACCCATGAAAAAATGCATGCATCTTTCTCTACCCAACTATGGCTCTCCCCAGATGGCTCCCAGAATGAATCCATGCAATTTGCATACCGTTGTGCAGAAGACCCATGTCCATCAGCAACCCCCCTTTGGATGATGGGCCAATACCAACAAACCTTAATCTTAAGTCTCCATCGGTTTTTTCCTTCCTCAATCACTTTCCCCACATAGAATGGTACACCGCCTTCTATCTCTGCTCGATCAACACTCAAAGCTATAAATTGTCCACAGCGGATATCAGATTGTGGATTAAATGGTGGAAATGGGTCATGATTACCTTCATACATTGCTCCTTCTTCGGTGCGTTCCTCAACATAGTTGCGCTCTGTTTGTTGTGCCCTATGCACTACTTGATTAGAGGGTCTTCCTCTACGAGGACCAAAGTATCCTTGAGCCTCGGCATTTGGAAGCATGGCCACTACCTGCTCTACGACATCTATCTCGCGATTTTCTTCACTTGCACCATCCATTACATCCAAAGATGCGCTTCCTGTAGGTCCGGTGATGGAAAACTCTGAAGGCCAAAACGGTGACGAACGATGCCCATTGCTACGGTCTTTGTGTGGAAATTCAGCTAAATAGAGTTTCAATCTTTCAGCCTCTACTTTTGCCTCGCGATTCTTGTCTTCATGCTGCAACCTTTGGATGCACCTTTCTTTATATACGATGAAGTCATCCAATGCCTTCAACTCCCGTTCATCCGCTCCAAATACTTCCGCAAACGCTGGTCGCTTATCCCTATTTGGCAACGACCTCAAAGATTTCGTCCCTGCCTCCAGTCCCCATGGATCCTTGCAATAATGCTTGTGTTGTACTCGAACCTCATGAGTCCCTTCTCGATTGTCCATATAGAATCGCATGTGGTGTGGAAATGTTATGCCCACCAATGAATCCTGACCTGTCAGTAAGTGAGGAGTTATGAACAATTTCCAATCCCATACATTCTCTAGCAGCCGGGCGGTAACAAGTGCTTTCGTAGGAGATGTTCCTCGTTCTATAAGACTCATTATTTCCTTCAACGAGTCCACGTCCGACATCTTCAACGTATTTGATATACAACTGAAGCGTTGATCAATATCTTCTTGTGAATAGCCCACTATAAGAAAAAATAGTTACACCTCCTGAAAAAACCCCAATCCCACCAATGTAGCACATAGAGCAAACATATAAATGTTTTTGTTCTCACACGTACAGTTGTCGGCCTGAATCCGCAATGTTGGTGGCAAAAAGCCCCTCCTCCGCAGCACATCTCCTATCACGTACAACAATGTACTCACGACTTGGTTGCTATTGTGTTTGTGGTGAGCCCCGAATCACACGTCGCAATATAAACCAATCCCATGTACAAGAACACCACACAGATGGGTCTTCACAAACCAGTGTTCAATGTTCTTCACGGTCTGAGGCATCCTCGGTACCATGGTCGTGTTATGGTCCATGCCATCCACGATGATGCACATGTACAACTCAGGGCTAATATAACACGACCTCTTGAATATCCAATAATGCCTACGTTCTTCCATCTGGTTGCGTAGATGCAACATAAACAACTCCTTTATCTTTATCCTTGCATCCGCATTGGTGGTTCCCTCCATGGCACATTTATACTCCCAACAATGATAAGACTTTGAAAATCTCGAGAATGGAGGTACCTGAACGTGGGGATACTTCATGCGCCACATCCTCCGGAATGAACTCATAGAAATGGTTTCTCCATTACAAATTCTCTTGACCTCCTCGTTCACGTAATTGAATACATCAAATTTGGCTGTATTCATAGAAAGGAGAATGAGAGGCACCACTTCGTTGTCACTCTTACGGCAAATACAACGATGAGGTTGAGGACAACCAGTTTCATCGATAAACGATTTAAAGCAAGCCTCTGCTGCAGACATTCTAGTACTCTCTCTTATCGGATCTGAAAGGATATTGCCGTGAATCGATGTCACTCTTCCATGTATTAGACAGTCCTTCTTCAATTGCTTAAAATGCCTCTGTGAATATCCAACCCCTAGAGCGTAGCAAACATTGCAAACTTCTTTCCCATCTAACTTTGTTACAAACTTGTCTCGACGAGTTCCTTCCATCCTTGTGCAAAAAGAAACCAGCATCTATCTCATCCACGTACTTTGAACTGAAAACTCATTACCCCATGCATTATATCGCATGTCCAATAGATACCTTGCTGGAACGTCCCTCAAACAATTGCGTTTGCATCCTCCTTGTGCCATTGCAATTTGCACGCTTCTAAGCGATACCTTAGATGGTGCAGCTTCTGTCAATGATGGCTCCTTTGAATCTCTTCTTCTCCTATTTTACATAGAATATGGACGACGTGCTCGTCTAACATAAACAAATCCATCTACATGGGGCAAATCTTGGATATTTGAGAGAGTAGATTGGGAAAACGGCGAATTTTCATCTATGGCGCTTGAAGCATGACTACTGCGTCGAGACCTCTGGGTGGATCCTGGTGTGTTGATGAACTCAGGAAAATCAAATTCTGGGGCCATCACTTGTGTAGGCGCTATCTGTGATCCAATGTCACCATGGACACCTATGATATCAGGTTCTACAGCCACTACATGTAGCAAAGATCGATGCCAACGAATGATCAAGCCCACACACATGCCAAGGCGTTCTCCTACAATCTCTCCAGTCCAATGCAATGCATCATCTACCCTAGTGATACGCACCGCCACCTCGAATGGGAACAACTTTGACCCATTCAATTCCATGCCACTTTTAAATGCATGCTCCCTCGTTGCTAAGCCCACCACATCTCCTCTTTCTGAAAGCAATTCTACTGCCCTTTCCAATTCAGATGTTGTGATCCCAACAGATCTCTGTTGAATTTGCCTTGCACGTGCTGCTCGTACTAATCGGGCCCCCACAGAGCTATTAGAAGGCATATTGTCCCTTTGGATGTGTGGCCGTATCAAAGGAGTCTGAATCGTGCGGCTCTCCAATATCATTATTCAAAAAATATGAACATTATGGCTGCACATTAGTCAAAATACATGTACTAATTGTTAACCTTTAAAGCACCATTCATCTGATAAAAGATATGTTTCTAAACAAATATTTACAGTTCAAAATATGATGATGATATTGGACCTTGTGATAAAACAACTTTGAAATAAAAAAATTAAGAATTTATAGAGCATGAACTCCTTGCACGGAGTCTTTAACCCTGAAGATACAATGACAGTTTTACACCAAAAACACTTTAAAATTGTTGGATTCCATCGCAATGAACAAAAAAGGAAACAAAAACTTTTATCTCTACTTTTGACCGTAGGATCTCAATTAAGACTTATTCAATAACATACTCAAAAAAATTCATAAGCTTTGACAGCACGGATTGAAAAATTATAGTGTTTGAAGTCAAGCAAATGGTTCATTTTGTTCCCTACATGCAGTGGATTAGCAGACTTTGACTTCACTTGGTGTCAATATTTTGCACTATACAAGGTCTAAATCCATAACCATCTTGTTAAGCATAATGTTAGTTCCTTGTACACCAATTTTCAGAGGTAGAGAATGGGTGTAGCATATTCAAAACAACTATGTAAGGAGTGGAAGTTTGGAAGTTGTTAATTCACAGTGTAATTTTTTGTGAACTTAATATGTTTTAGATTGATAATCAAAATCGTCAATAAGAAGGTTTACACCACATAATGTTGTGGAAAAATAAAAAGAGAAATATAAAAAGATATCACGGTTTTAATTGGAAAACAAGAAGTTTTTTTGGTACCTTGCCCAACACCGAGTGAGAATGTGTGAAATGTTTGACTTGGGTTGGTATGCTATTTTTCGCTAAAAACAAGAACTTATTTTGAGAACATGAAGGGAAATTATATTACTTGCAAGTACTGAAAATCTCACATTCAACAGAGTGTCCTAGCAAAAGTTTTTGGACGTGCTCGACTTGCCTGCTCTCCCCATTTGAAATTCAAAACCCTAAATTGTTTTGATCAAATGTCCAATTTAAGTAAAAATAGTTTTCCCACTAAAGTCTTTGTAATGCCTTTCTATAGAAAAAATTTCAAAGAGAAATGGTGGAAATTGACACCATAGGAACTTGACCGAACTTTCAAAAAGCCCATTTTGGACACTTGATCCTTTAGGGGTTAATTATGCTACACCTCTTCTGCATCCCTAAACATTGGTGTAAATGGAACTTATATCATTTCTGACATGATGATAACGAATCTAGATCATGTGTGATGCGATTTTTTGAATCCAAGTGAATTGAAACGAAGGGAATCCACTAAACTTAGGGAAGAAAATGAACCATGTTGTCTACTTGCTATTACCGATACCATTGGAACTTATTACAATCGCTAATAAAAAAAAGGTTTGTACATCCACATAAAGATTATTCTACAAACAATATAGTATAGAAAATCAATCAACATTCAATCTTAAACTTGTATAAAAATAAATGTTTACCTCAAGATACGTTGGAGGTGTTAGCGGTATACGCACTGATGCTTGATGGTGTTCAACATTTAATCACCATTTCATTGTTGTTGAACATGTTTTTTAACCCTTCCCACTTTACCTGCACCACATGCATAAAATTTATACGGTAAACTATGCGATAAAACCTCCTAGGTATCATCGTATTACATATACCCCAAAATTTTAATATAATATGTAAAAAGTTTAAACATAAGGAGGAACAAAGCAAAAGGACCAAAGTTCAAAAGTCAAACTTTGACTCGTAAACTTGAGGCACAAGGTTCCAACATGGATATAAGGTTTCTATGCAAATCAGGAGATCATTTCTCTTCCCAGTTTTTAAGGTGAGCTCTCTTGCATTCGAAACCTTAAGGCCATGTGCATTTTTACTCCATTCACTAATTTCTGTCAACTTTGTGTATTGTGTAGATTGAAGGAAATTTGCACATCGAGGAGATTTTAGCGAATTTGGTAAGCTTCTAACTTTGTTTCAATTCTGCATAGAGGGAACTCAAGGATAGGTACATGATGATTGAAGTTCAGTCAGAGTTATGATAGAGTTAGGTGAATACCAATATCTGAATACACAAATGAGGACACCAACTTCAGTAAGTACAAAATTGCAAAGTTAAATGAATACACATATAGCAGTCGACAACTAGTAAGTTCAACCTTCGTTCAACTGAAATAATTACACCAACACCACACAAATTGAAGTCAATGTAAAGTAAATAATATGGCACTAAATCCTCAGTACGGCACATCACCGCACAACCTGAAACCCTAGCCGCCACACCTAGGCACCCAAACCCTAGCCGCCACACCCAAGCACCCAAACCCTAGCCGCCGCACCCAAAACCTAGCTGCCGCAACTAAACCCTAGCCGCCGCACCCAAACCTAGCCGCCGCAACTAAACCCTAGCCGCCGCAGGCAAACCATAGCCGCCGGTACCATGGAGTTCGCGCGACACCTCATGGAGTAACCGTGGACTGGAGGTGTGCGCGCGTACACCCCCAACTGCTGCTGCTCCTACATCCATCCAAAAACGCCCCGCCGCAGCGAGAGCTGCGATTCAAATCCATCCTTGGGACGCCATCCAAAAACGCGCCGCGAGCTCGCCTCGCCCAGCTCCTTGAGCAGGCCCGCGACACGCTCGTACTCCCACACCACCGTGGACTGGAGGAGTTCTCCTTGAATTGGAGAACTGAAGAACTGAAGGACTGGAGGAGTTCTCTAGGCGGAACTCCTTGAACGGTATCCTGCTGCTCATGTACTCCTCCAGCGCCGCGCGCACCGTGCCCCTGCTGGCGACGATCCGCGTCCACTGCGGGCGCACCAGGTGCGAGACGTCTTGGTGAAAGTCGAAGTCCGTCACGGTCTCCGAGTATATCTCCATGTGCATATTGACGTCCCTAGTGATGGTGCGCGTCCAGATCTCGATGTGGAAGCCCAGCAGCCGGATTGCAAGCTTGGGGGCCGGAAGATGCGAGGTCAGGAAGCGCCAGAGCTCCTCCGCGTCGTGGTCCAGGATCGGGTCGTGGCTGTAGACACCGCCCTCGCCCGGAGCTGTATCAACTGTGGACGCAGGGGCTTTGTGCGCATGCTGGGAATCATCCGCGCCTCAAGCTCGCAGCCCAAGCGCGGCGCGGGCGCTCGCAGGCGCAGCGCAAGCGCCATCTCTCTCACTTGTCAATCACTCACATGTTCATCTCTCACACCTCCCAAACTTCTCTCCTCCTCTCTCCCAAACCCTAGTCGCCCACTACTTCTCTCCCTCACAACTCTACTCTCCTCACCCTCACAAGCCCTTCTCTCAAACCCTCCTCCAAACCCTCTCTAACACTCACAGCCTCCCTCAAACCACTGCCAAGGGTGTGCGCGCGCACACCCCCTCGTAGGACAACCCAACCTTGCAAAGGATTGATATCCTCCATTGCAAAGGATTGATACCCACAGTTCCAAAACCCTAATATCAAACCCTAATTGATACCCGAGTTAGATACCTCGGTTGATAACTTGGAAATGGTACCTCTGAACTCATACCCTGATGGTGATACCCTCGCTATTGATACCCAATGTACCTTGGTCCACAAATGATGTTGAGAACATCTCAACCAAAAATCGTTAAAAATGCTTGTTTTAGTGCATTTAGCAAGGAAGACAAAACATAGTTTTTTTGGTAGTTTTAACCGTAGGATCTTAATCCTTACCTATAAAATAATATGCTCAAAAAATTTCATAAATTTTCACCGCACGGATTGAAAGATTATAATGTTTGAAGTAGTGAAAAGGCTCATTTTCTTCACTGCGTTTTCTGGATCAGCAGACTTTGACTTCAATTGGTGTCACATTTTTGCACTATAAATGGTCTAAAATGAATTACCGTAATGTTAAGCATGATGTTACTTTGGTGTATACCAATTTTTAGAGTTAGAAAAGGGGTGTAGCATATTCAAAAAAATTGTGCAATGAGTGGGGGTTCAAAAATTCTCAATTCACTTCATGTTTTTTTGTGAACTTGATATTGTTTGAAATGAGAATCCAAATGGTCAATACGAAGGTTTACATCACATAATGCCGTAGGAAAAATCAAAAGTCAATCATACAAAGATCTCAAAGTTTTATGTGGAAAGGTAGAAGTTTTTTGGTACTCTCCTCGAAAATGTGTGACAATGATTGAAAATAATTGACTTGGACTAATATGCTATTTCACCAAGAACTAACAACATGCTTAACACAATGGTATTGGATTTAGATCTTGTGTAGTTTATAAGTTTTTAGAGGTAGAGAAGGGGTGTAGCATAAGAAAAAAAAAATGTGCAATGAGTGGAGGTTCAAAAATTCTCAATTCACGTTATGTTTTTTTGTGAACTTGATATTGTTTGAAATGAGAATCCAAATGGTCAATGAGAAGTTTTACATCGCATAATGCCGTAGGAAAAATCAAAAGTGAATCATACAAAGTTCTCAAAGTTTTATGTGGAAAGGTAGAAGTTTTTTGGTACTCTCCTTGAAAATGTGTGACAATGATTGAAAATAATTGACTTTGATTAATATGCTATTTCACCAAAGAACTAACAACATGCTTAACACAATGGTATTGGATTTAGATCTTGTGTAGTGCAAAAGTTTGTAGAGGTAGACGAGGGGTGTTGCATGTTCAGAAAAATTGTGCAATGAGTGGTGGTTCAAAAATTCTTATTCCATACTAATAGTGGCTATCCTTTTGTAATGATATGCAGGTTTTTTGAGTGTTGCGTTATGGCACCACCAAATATTGATAGAATCTGGGAGAGCCACGGTTGGTGGATCGCGGAAGCAGATGAGTCGAGCGCCTTCTTATGGGTGACGGATTATCCCTTTGAGCTGGGGAAGCGTACATCGGCGTTGGGGAAGAGTTTTGGCAAAATCCAGGCTATCACTCTTCGACGTGATGATATGGTATACGTTACTTGCGCAGTGGGTCCAGGTCAATCGGAGGTGAAGACTTCTCTTTCGAAGAAGTTGCTTCTTACACCTGTCCCTTTGAATCTTCTTCAAAATCCAAGTGAGGTGAAATTCCTCAAATCATTGTAGACGTTTTGGTTGAACATCTCTCTTGCGGTACGTACCGCTAGACACAACAACGTCTTAGCTTGTTTAGCGTTATCACCAGTGATGGTGCTGAAGGCTAAGAAGATTATGGAGGAACATATTAGATATGAAGCATTTCGGGAGAGGGACCCATCCCGTGCGATAACTCAAGCCCCACCAGCGGAACCAGAAGAAACAGAAGTTTATCGAATTCTTGCAACTGGATTGGCGACCACTGGAGGGGGGGAGAGGAAGTGGAGGCCAACATCCCACCACAACTTCTGAGGTACAGACATTACCGAATCCTCCATTATCGAGTAGACGTCCTACGAAGAGGCCACGGTGTGTTGACAATGATGTAGCTTCTGGTTCAAGAGAAGGCCCATGAAGTATGGATCCAAGTGGGAGGAGGTTGATTGGGAGAAGTGCAAGATCGGGTGGCAGGATTCCTAGGTCGGGGCTCAGGACGTCTGATGGTCATCGTAGGGCCCCTACATCTATACCGGGAGATTTAGCTGATTTGTCAGCCATGGCGCCAGAGGAAGAAGATTTTCACAACCTTCCAGACAGTATACCAGAGGATTTTGAAGACAATGCGGAGATACCACAGGATCTTCCAACTCCAATGAATTTAAAAGCACCAGTGCCTACAACAGAGGAGATTGCAAAAGGATCAGTTGTGGGGGAATTTTGTGTTTAAGGCACACATAGACCGCATTGTCTCTGTGGAGAATCCGGAAACCAACCACCGGGTTTTATCATAGAAGAGGGTCATAGAAGTATTCAACCGCTTACGAGACCCAAAATCCGCGACTCGGGTGAGTAGATTGGTACTTCGACCGATCAGATACATCGTGCATACTACCACCGATGATGGTGTCGTTGAGAAGGAAGAGCTGCCATTTCCATTGGTAGGTACTGCACGAGAGTTTGAGCACATGTTCATTGCACACGGGAGTGCTTCTGCATAGGGTGCTATGGGATCCCAATATTCTTGGCTTCAAGATCATATCATTTGGGAACCGGTGGATGGGCAACACATAGTAGCAGCTTGTAAGTTTGCACAGCAGCAATGGAGAGATGGTACTATGCCTTTAAACGAGTATCTGGACACGTTTGAGCGGCGGGAGGCCTCTTTTGTGGTGTATGATGATCGTCGCTTTTACATTGAGAAGTCTGCGCGGATCAACGTGGCGGAGTTCCAGAGACATTCATATTCTACCATGGAGGAGGATTTGAGGAAGATCCGTCAGATTTGGGATCTATACGGGAGGCCTTATAGCACACTACGTGCAGACAATACACGCAGGGCTGTTGCTTTGGTGAGTGCGGCAAGTGTAGTGCATAAGTTGTCCAAGGGGGATGGAGTTGTCACGGTGAAGAGGTTGGCCAAAAACATGGAGGATCTGACCAATCATGCATGGAATCCGAGCAATGACTGCTTTGAAGCTATCATTCAAGTATACAAGGACTACGAAGACGGCATTCTCTTTTAGAGCAATGAGGAAGAGGACAAGTGGAAGGACATGACGAGGAAGAAAGAATTGGATCCAAATGTGGACGTACGACCAACAAGAAAGGAGATGACCCAGAATTGGTTGAGGCCGTTAGGTAGGATTTCGATTCCATATTATCTTCGGTTGGCAAAGTCTGCTGCAGCGAAGCCGGTGACGGAGGATGGAGTAAGACCTCGTCTAGCATACTACTTCGACGGTGTAAAAGACAAGAATCCACATCCTCGTACGATTGCCGGTGTTTGTGACCGATATCAGAGACGAGAAGGTGTGATCAATTCCATCCATTGGTTGATGGTGGAGAACAAGGAAAGTACACCTGATTCCATGGAGGAGTTCTTCCGTATCCGTGTAGGGAAGTATTTTCCGAGGAGTAACGCACAACTTGATATGTTTGGGAAGCTTTTGAATGCTACCACGAAAAAAGCTTGGACTGCTCCTATGCGGGGGAAGGTGTCTAAACTGGAAGACATAGGCTACCTCATCCCTCCTTTCATCAGGTTTCATTATGGTGACATTACAGCAGGGGGGCGTGGATACATTGGACTGTCCGTGGATGTGGGAGGACATGCTACTTAATTGGGAATGGCAGATGGAAGTGAAGAGGCCAGGCCAGAGCGACACTGAGAATCTTCTTCCGATTCGGTGTAGAAGAGGGTTATTCCACACCGACTACATAGAGTTGGGGAAACCATGTTCGTGGGTGATTGATTGTCGACGTGGCGATGGGAGGCATGGAGATGGTCATTCGGGAGACGCCCAGTTATCCGCAGCTTTTGCACAACTGACATTGTGGATGGCAAATATTGAACGATGGAACGTCATCTTCTTATTACCAGTAGCCGTGTATGCCAACGAAGACTTTTTCACGAAGGTGAAGCTTCCAGAGGGATGTACTATGCGACGTGGATGTTGGGCATTTGATCCAAACTCGGTTAATCCCTATGCTCTCGATTTTACACATAATGGGCGTCTGGAGCAAATAGTACAACCGATTGGCGATGTTGTGATTTGTATGCAGCACCCTGTGGGTACATCTCCTGGCCCGAACTATGTTTCTGGAGATGTTCCACTTCCTCTTGTTTTCTTGGATCACTGGAGTGAGGCACGCCAACCCTCTGAAGTTGATTCACTTGAGAGATCTCCGTCAGAGCTAGCAAGACTAGCGGGCTCATACTTGCCCCGTGGTTGGGGTTTAGTGGCGTGTAACATATCTACGGCCATTCCCACGATCCTTGAAGGAGATTTCCAGGGATCTGAGGTTTTCATCATTGACGATTGTACAGACACAGTTTCATTTCTGTACAATGAGTTGTCCGACAATTTTCAAGGACAACTGTTGGTCAGGACTGGTGGAACAAGTACTGGTTGCAACATCGTACCTGAGACTGAAGAGGCGGTTGGTGGAGTGAGAAATGAAGACGACGATGAGGATGGAGGTGGTTTACATGAGAGATTGCCACGTTCAGGTACCACTGAAGATTTCTCATCTCGCAGTGGTTCACACGCCGATGAAGATGGAGTGAACCAGTCTCCTCTAGGAGAGAGGATTCCATCAACGCAGCGGGCGGTGGGAGATACTTTAGGGGAGACGTCTGCAACAGCTACAGAGAGGATGCAAGATATCAGTGTAGTGGATGTTGGTTTGGCGGCAGAGGCAGGAGGGGGCGTACATTTTATGGTCCTAGGCTGGAGATGGAGGAAGAAGAATTGAATTCATTGGAATTTTTTTCGGTGTAGAGGAGGATTCCACACCCTTCGATGCCTTCTCAATCACAGCTTGTATCAGAGACACAAGAGACGTTTGGAGGTACTCAGAGTGATACTGGACCAGGTTTGCCTTCTGTTCCAAGATCTAGCATATCCGAGGACATCATTGCATTTCAGGGGGCCTTCTCGTTAGAGCGAGAGATGTCCTTCAATCGAGAAGATGGCTTTTTCTACAATGATGATAGGGTAAGGCATACGCGGGAAGGTGTTCCTAGCAATTACCGATATGTTGAGTGTGCGTCCATTGGCATGGAAGGTGTGGGAGATCGTCCAGTGCAGGATCATGAACTATCCGCCATGGTAGGTAGCGCCATTGGACACGTGGAGGGAGTCGTTCCGCCAGAAGATGAGCTTTGAGCCCTGGAGCTATATACTATAGTAGAGCATGCACGCAGTTTAGGTGGCAAGTACGTTAGTATAATGCAGTTTGAGATGTGTCTATCGTTCGATGGGTGGTATATATTTATATATTGGGTGGTCCATATGATATGTTTGATTTTAGAATTCCTCGGCAATAGTGTGGAATTGCTTGATTATGTATGTTTTTGCATTATAAAATACAGTGAGGTACTTTACACTGTCTTAGGAAATTGCATATATATTTTTGTATTTCTTACACATTGTATTTGTAGTGCACTACTCTAAAATCCTATAATAACTCATAACAAATTTATAATCTCTTTGGGCACATGATTATAATTTTGTAGCAGGATTTGTAAACTAGATTAGAAATCATATATTTTCTAAAAAAAGGTAGCAAATGTAAAAAATATATTACTAATATGAACATGAAGATGCCAAGGTATGACATGACAAACACCAAAAAAATTTGACAAAAAACATACTAAACTTTTGCCAAATTTTGATTTTTAAAGAAGTTATGAGCAAATAACTTGCGGCTTTCTACCAGCAACCAGTGCACTTGGCTAAGTGCATAATTGCTTAATTGCGTGTTATTAATCTTTGTTGTATGTGTCCAAGATATTCAACATAATTTTGTGATTATTCAAATATGGCAAAATACTAGATAATCTTCATCTCTACCTCCAAAATGGTTTTGTATTTTTTTAACTTTGTAAACATAATTGTGCTCCTACAAGAAGATCATCATTGATCATAGATAGGACAACATATTGTCCAAGTTCAATGATTATGAAAGAATCAAAGGCTGAAAATGGATTGATTTGTTTAACCCTTAAACGTCAATTGGGAACCATACATTCATGGGCGTACTTTACTCTATACAATATCAAAAAAGTACAAATGCCTAGCAAGACTTACACCTTTGAATTGAAAATTCTTCAACTCACATCTTTCACTTGGAGGTCATTTCAATATCTCAACCTTATCATGTTCAAATACGTCATTATACGTGTAGAATACTATGGCCACCAGCGGCACCTTCTGACGTTTAAGGATTAATAGCACTATGTAATAGAACACTTTTGGGTGAAAGCACACTACGGTTGTACGAATTTGTAGTCACGGCACAATTTCAAAGCGTGGTACAAGTTTGGACTCAATTTTAGACTAGATTTTTTTATATTTTGGAGAATTTTTTTTGTAGGTATAGTCCTACATCTTGCATACATTGAAGAACCGAAATCAAAATAGTCATTGCATGAAATGAAACCCTCAAAATGAGTACAAACATAAAATGTTGGTACTGTCACAGTTCAGGTTTCACATGTTGATACTCATTATGATGATTTTTAGTTATCATTTTTACATTTTAAATAGCTATATATGATCCCCTATTCTTTGGCTACCACGCCTTGCTATTTGTATAGAAAAAATGGTAGCCAATAAATAATAAATGTAACAAATGTGTTTTTTTTTCGGGGATCCAAAACATGAGTTTAAAGTCTTTTTTTTCCAATTTTTTTTAAAGATTGGCATTTAGGGACTATATGTCTAGGGCGGCCATCAATTGAATTTTGAAAAAAACAAATTCTTTCTCCTCATTTCTTGCATTGAAGATTATACTCCCTATTTTGCCACAGTTTTGTTAAAATTCTCAATGTGTGAATTGAAATTGGATGTCAATAGGTACGACAAATCCACCATGTGCACAATATGAAAGATACCCATAAACCCAATTTTAATTTGGAGACTTTAAATGTTGTACAATTTGTACTTGTGGTACAATTTGTACAACGGCCAGGGGGTCGACCGTAGTGTGCGATCACCCTTTTGTTCAGACATACACTCTTTTAGCTAGCAGAATGGATAATTGAACCCTTTAATCCTTTAGCGCCCAGGCCATGTTTCTCCAAAACCAAGAAATATGGTGATTTTTTCCTTTGAACTAACTTTGATATAAATATAATGCCTAATTTTAGTATCCAACCTTACAAAAGTGAACTCAAACCATGACCTAAACTTTGGCCCAGAAAATTTGCACAACATCCAACGGTTGATGGATTAGATTATAGTGTTTAAAGCTACCGTGTATTGGTAATGAAAATTGTAGACTTAGGAGGGTATACTACTTTATCCACCAATAGATTCTTGCAAAAATTTTTGTATTTTGAATAAAAGAGGTTCACATGTGTACTAGGTTGATAGCTTTGCATTGACATATAATATGTGAGGAAAACATTTATACATGATAATTGATGATTTTTTTTACTTTTGTCTATTTAATTGTATACAAAAATGTTCCAAAGTGATACAAATTAAAATAGAAGTTTTGTGTGCGATGACAGATATTGTACGCCGCATGGTGTTCATTGTATTTTAGTGTATTTGATGTATTTTGTGTTGTATTCTTGGCTATTTCATGAGTTCTATAACTCCAAATCATGATTTGGTTTTGGTAGAATGTTCATGTAATGAATGCATAAATCTAAACTTCACATTTTACAACCTAATTTCTCATGGATTTCATGCAAATTGAATTTTAACACCTCCAGAGTCCCATTTTGGGTCTCGTGGGCACTACACGGTTAATGCCAAAAAGAGTCAAATGTGGTCTTTGGATGCATTACATCTCAATTTGCATGACATTTGTGAGGAATTAGATTGTGAAATTTGAAGCACACATTTGCACACAGATGCACACATATTATAGGCACCTCTCCAAAAATTAGATCGTGATTTGAAGTTATAGAACTCTTGGAAAAGGTGGAAATAGATTGTAAAATAAAGTCAAAAACAATGAATACCTACAAATTCAATGCCGCATACTTTGTTGTACTTTATACACATGTAAAATGATTTTGATCTTGAACTTTGATTGAAAGCTTTTTCTAAGAGACTCTTCATTGGTTATAATTGTTGATCTTATTCATCACATACAAAAAAAAACTTTTAAATTGTATAAGTTTTGGAACAGCTTTGTATACAATCAAGCAGACAAAAGTAACAAATCATCAAATATCAGCAAATCATCAAATCCACAACCTTCTCTACCAATACATGGTAACTTTGAACAGAAGAAGAAGAACGCCGGTCTCTGAAGAAGGCCGGCGTGAATAAAGTGTCTGTTTGTACCACTACTAAGACCATGCCCACAGGACAAGGAATTAGTAAGTTGGAACTACTTCCCTCTCTCGAGGGTAGACACTATGCAACAAGAAGCCAAAGAATAACTTTGAACACTATAATCTATCCCATCAATCGTTGGATGCTTTTCTAATTTTCACCAAAGTTTCAATCATGGATTGACTTCAATTTTGTAATGTGAGACACTAAAATTGAACATATTGTGTCCAACAGATTTGGTTCAAAGAAAAAAATAATCATAAATCTAGGCTTTCTACAAACTTGCCCTGGACACTAAAGGGTACTTAATCCTTAAATGTCACTTGGGAACCATATGTACACTATAGGTCGTTGTCGAAACATAAAAAGATGTACTCAACTACAAAAAAAACTCAAGTGTGATCCCAAATAAGGAGCGGTGGATAGGAAAATTTTGCGCAACCAATTTCTCTGACTTGTCTGATGAAGAATCTGCCTGCACTAAGGTAGAGGCACCCAATTCCAATCGGCCACCCAATTCTGATCAGTAGAGTATGCATGGCACGGTGCATGAAAATGGCAAATGCATGAAATGATGCATGAAGTGACCCAAAACTGATAACTCAAAATCTGAAAACTCCAATCATTATCGGCATTGGATCATGAAGTGTGTAATTTTGGGTTGTTCCACCTCAATTGAACTCTCATTGGTAGCCTTGCCTCAAAAGTCGAACAAGGCCGATCGGCATTGGGCACCCTCCATGAGTTGGTTATCCATGGCATGTCTTCATTCTTTTACTCACTCTCACTTATTGGCATTGGGCAAAGGAGGGCACCAAATCTCACCTACTCTACAGTTTGATTATGGGCTCTGGTGGTTTTTGGGCTTCTAAATTCTATATCAATTCAAAATCTTTGTGATTAAATTTGAAAAAATATTTGTTGAGTTTCATTCCTAATTCCGCATCTTTCTACATAATTGTTCTTGACATAAAATGTCATTTGAGTCCCGAATTGGCTTAACCCCTAAGGTACCAAGGCAATTTTACACCAAAACACTTCAAAATTAATGGATTCTAGTGCAATGAATAAAGAAGGTAACAAAAACTTTGATTTTTAGTTCTGACCGTGGGATCTCAATGAAGGCTTATTAAGTAATACATGTACAAAATTTCATAAATTTTGACCGCACGGATTGAAAGATTATAGTGTTTGAAGTCAAGCAAATGGTTCATTTTCTTCCCTGCGTTTAGTGGATCAGCAGACTTTGACTTCACTTGGTGTCAAAAAATTTCACAACACAAGGTCTAAATCTATTACCATCTTGTTAAGCATGATGTTAGCTCCTTACACACCAATTTTTAGAGGTAGAGACGGGGTGTAGCATATTCAAATCAAGTGAGTAAGGAGTGGAGGCTCGAAATTTTTTAATTCACACTTTAATTTTTTTTGAACTTAATATGTTTTTGATTGATAATCCGAATGGTCAATAAGAAGGTTTACATTACATGTTGTTGTGGAAAAAATAAAAAGTGAAAAATATGAAGATCTCTAGGTTTTATGTGGAAAGAAGAAGTTTTTTTGGTACCTTGCCCGACAATGAGTGACAATGTGTGAAAATGTTTGACTTGGGTTGGTATGCTATTTTTCACTAAAGACAAGAACTTTTTTTTGACAACATGAATGGAAATAGTATTTCTTGCGAATACTGAAAATCTCAATTTCAATAGAGTGTCCTATCAAACGTTTTTGGAGGTGCCCGAGGTGCCCGCCCTCCCCATTTAAAATTCAAAACTCTATAACTTTTTCATCAAGTGTCCAATTTAGGAAAAATTTGTTTTCCCACTAAGGTCTTGGTAATGCCCTTCTATGGTAAGAATTTCAAAGATGAATGTTTGAAATTGACATCATAGGAACTTGACCGAATTTTTAAAAAGCCCATTTTCGACACTTGGTCCTTTAGGGGTTAAGGGATCGGAATTGGGTGCCTCTACCTTATTGCATGTTCAGTGAAGCATGTAGCTTAGCCTCTCATGGATTGGGTGATGTCGTAGAAGGTGTCACCGAGCACACCCGTTTGCGACACCAAGTCATTCACTCCGGCATCTATGCAACGTATCCCATAGAATCTCTAAAATTTTGCATCTACTAGTTAGCTACCAGTATCATGCGATACGGCCTATACAGCCCACGATACGGCAAGTGACCACCAATGGCACTGTCTGATGTCTAAGGATTAAACACAAAAGCGAAAGCTGCTTATAAGAAATTGCGTTGTAGTATGCACAACTTCATTATCTATAATGGAACATCGCAAATTGACAAGCACGCAGTGGAACTTGGTTCCACTAGAATAAATATTCTCAATTGCACTAAGATTTTGAATTTGATCACAATTGGAAAAAACATGTGCCGCCTGCAATTGCTTTGGTAATTTTTTATTTTTGTAAATGTACTAGGACCATTGTTGTAGTACGCGTTGGCAAGTATTCACATCTTAACACAAAGATACCCTTAAGGTAATCGTTCCCACAGAGAGTCACCGAGAACTACAACGACTAACAACAAACCATGATATGTACAATGTCAACTATACAATATATACATCAAAAGAAAGGAGAGAAAGGTTTAGATCACAAGGGTGAGCGTTAATTACACCAACCGCCCCATCCAAGTACTTTATATGGCCCGGATCGTACATGGCCCGGATCATACATGGCCCGGATCGTACATGGCCCGGATTCCACATGGCCCAGATCCAATATGACCTTTACAACTATATACATTATAGACATCCGGATACTTGCGTATCCGGAGAGTGTTTTATCACCATGAACGACGGTTCACGGACTCAAACAAGTTTTAGTAACGTTACTTCTTCCTCACAGCTTCTCCAATCACTCTTACTCACTAACTTGGGATGGTTGTGGTGTCACTGGGTTTCCTTCCCCCCGTAAGAGGGGATAAGGCTTGGGCCTTAAGGACTAACACTTACTCTTGTGGCACGTACGTGGTGTACCCACCCTTCAAGCTGTTAGACCTTCCTTCACCTCAGAATCGGCTAAAGGAATAGTACGTCGTGGGATCGCCTAGCTATTAGCCCTGGGTACCCGATTCCCACTCCTTTTTTTCAGGGAACAAAGTCCTCCTCCTATTACTCTGATGGTCACCTCGCAAAGGGGTTAGTTGGATCTCCTTTCTTCTCTCAAGATAATCCGAGCTGTTAGAGTCGGTCTGGACTTACTGCCCTTAGGTCAAACCAGTCTACTCCGTCCTCAACACGAAGGGTTGATGGTGTGTAGTGCTCCTGTAGAACGTAGAATAGTCTTTCTTTTTGAGTTAACCTTTTTTTGTAGTTAAAGTTAGTTAGTTACAGGTTTAGGAGCTTAAGTTCAGGGTTTCTAACGGACTTGAGATCGGAAGGGGTGTCGGTTGCGGTGAAAGGATAGACAGTTGGGAGTTGCGGGTGTTTAAGTAGGAGTTTTTGGAACTGGCTCGAGGCCCAATTGTGTTGATCAGTTGTAGTGCCGAGATACGCGTTGTGCTATCTCTTTATTTTTCTTTGCTGTATTGTTTGCGAAATTTAATGTAATTGAAGTTGTGCACATTGAAGATTTAAGAAAGATTACATTGTGAATGAAGTCAATTGAAAGTAAATCAATGACACCGAGAGTGAGAGATGAGTGAATCGAGAGAACGAGAATCATAAAAAACTGATACGAAAATAAATCTGAGGACCGCAATTGCGGGTTAGTTTAGGTGGTAGATAATAGAGCGATCAAATAATGATCTAAATAAAAGTGTGCTGAATTGAACATAATTCATAATCAGATTATGAAGATGAAGTAATGCCAGGATTGGAACTAACGGACGAGGAGAAATTCAAGGTATTCAGGTGCTGGTTGAATTTGAAGTATGGATGGTTGAACAGCGATAAGGAAAGAGTGACGGTTGTAAACCGCGTGGAGAAGGAGAGGATCGACCACGAGATTTACATACGGATCCGGGCAAATCAAAGAACGGAGATAGGAGCGAGATTACGAGAAGAAGATTATACCTGGTTAATGAGGTACGGAACGGAAGAGGAGAAGAACGAAATTCCCGCTGAACCGATGACAATAGAAGAAGCAATGGAATGGAACATCGGTGAGTACGAGGAAACGGAAGCTACAGGAAGAGCAGAGTACTTGCACTTGGATGTGGAGGATGCAATGGAAGATTTAATGGCACTCGAATTAGAGGATTATTAACGGATTATGGTGTTAAATTAAGGCTTCGTAAGGATTACGGACCACAATTACATATAATAGTGACACTAATATTACGGCAGAACATAACTTTCAGTTCCCTAGGGACGAACTCGCTGAGTAATAGTTATTTTTAACTACCTCGGTTTTATGCTTCACAGCTCCTATGGATCAACCTATCCGACCAAAGGTTGATGCCTCTGGGATCTAGAGTACACCTTCACAATCGATGACATACTGCCGCCGACCGATCACACAAGACATATCAAGACTCCTTCCACACCCGTCACTCCCCCCTCGTCCTCCCCTAGCCACTTATAATCTCACCTGTTATTCCCCTCCACCACGACTAATCTACTTGAGGGAACAAGGAAACAATCACAAGGGGTCAGAGTTAGAGTCACGCCCAACTAACCATCTAACCATTTCACCTGTTATTCCCATCCACCACGACTAATCTACTTGATGGAACAAGGAAACAATGACTCGACGGTTAGTATGGACTTGAGGAGTGGACTACTTGAGATGGTACTCACAGTCATATAGAATCCGAGCTCTCCAACCGTCGAAGGTTTTCTGAGAGCGTAGGTTTAGAATTAAACTGAAAGCAAGTACACACATTAAACAGTCCAGAGAGAGGCCACGAGACTCCTCTCTTATATTGCGAAGGACTCACACAAGAGTCCAAACTCAAACGATACCATCTAACTAAAAACGGTGACAATAACTACTCTTGGCGGCGGTGCTACCACTCCATAGGACGTGCACCATCAGAGGTCACTTATTACACAAAATCCAAGGCAAAACCAAGTCAAAACCAAAGTCAACCGGGGGCCAAATCCCGGACTGAACAGTGACCTACAAACCAAGATCCTGGCCTACTTCCGGGCCAGATCCTCGAGTCTCTTCCGCTCCTCCCTCCTCTTGCGCTTCTTGGAACTCCGGCTTGAAATCGGGGTGGGCGCGGCTGCTGCAAGTGCCACCAATGGCGCAAACACATCGGTGGAAGGCGTGGGTTGGCCAAGCGTTGCCCTCAACGAGGTTTCCCTTGAGGACAAGAAGGAATCCGGGCCATCCGGGGTGATTGACACGGTAGTCATGCCCGGATGTGGCCCGGATCGTGTCGGAGGGGCCGATGCCTGACTCGGGGTGCCCATGATGATATCCTGGCCGGATATCTGTCCTGGAGTGTATAAGTAAGAGGAACTCTCACTTGCGATCTTCCCAATGTGAAGCCCGCTCTGCAAAGGGGCCACTATCGGCGTAGTGCGCGGGGAATCACCGAGTGGCAGCTGGCGAGGGTGCACGGGAAGGGGTGGCTCCATCGCAACCCCCGGGCGTTCCTTCCAACCGCTCTGCATCGGTGCGGGGACCTCCGAAGGGAATGGTCCTGCTGGGACCCTTGAGCTCACGAGTAGAGGGGGCAGATTCGGGTTGCCAAGGTCCACTACTTCCTTCTCCTTCCGTGGGCGGTGATCGCTGAGGTGACGCTCCTCCGGGTTGGTCTCCGAACCCAAGTCTTCATCCTTGCCGGAACTGTCGGAGTCTTCCACAAACTTGGGTAGAATGTGAGTGAGATTACTCACCAATAACTGCATGTTGGCATAAGCCGCCTCAACCTTCACGGTTTGCTCCATCACGAAGGCAATCACCCGCTTGCTGGAAATGTGGTCATCCCTCTCCAATCGAGCATCGAACATCTTGGCTTTAAGTACCACATCTGCGGGAAAACGTAATGCTTCGTCTACTTACTGTAACGCTGACGCCGAGGCATTGGCTTGGAGAAGAGCTGCCTTGCAACTTCTCTCTGCCTCCAACGCTCGACTCCTTACCTTTGTCACCTCGAGCGTTAGTCGGTTAACCTTCTGCTCCATGAGGCGAAGATCGCCAGCTCCTCCGACCTTCTCCTTGATTGCAGCGATCAACCCTTCACGTGGAGGGTTACCCACCAAGCTGCTCGCTTGTCCCAAGGTCCTATCCGAGTCTTCCACATATATGCGAATGGCCTCGAGTAGCTCGGAGGCCGGGTAAGACTTGCCTCCAAGTTGTGTCGGTCCGGTGGCTGCGGCGCGTATGGTTGCGCGGGTGCGAGTGGAGGGGGCTCCTCCCTGTTTCTGTCTCTGGCGCTTGGGGGGTGGTACAATCTCCTCTCCTGACTGTGATGAGCTGCTCCCTCCTTTAGACCCCGGTTCGGGTTCTGATTTTGTCCCTTCAAACTTCTTCATCATCAGTTGCGTTTCGTATGCCATGTCCTCCTCCGAAGTTGTCTCCTTGAAATGGTGATATAAGTGGATCAGAAATGGGCAGAGGGGTGCACGCTTGACATTGTGAATGCTCCTGGTCAAACGAATCACCACATCCTTCACGATGATGGCCCAATTCACCACTCTCTCGCCAAGGTAGGAGCCATACACGGTGTTCGCGAGAGTAACCGTCACTCGGGTAGGTTTCTTGGGGTGTAAGATGGGTACGAGGAATGCAAAGATCCTCCTAGCGCGGGGATCCGCACAATCTTGTACCGCGTAACCATTCTTGGCGTCCTTGTTGCCAAACCTCCCCTTGGCATACTCCTCCTTCTTCGTACTTGTCCATCCCGCCCCTTGTCGTGGAAAGCCGTACACCTCTTGCCACCTCCCCATGGTCCATCTATTCGGACAAGCCCGGATGCTGTCTCCATTGGGCTCGGGTAAAGGATCTTGCCTCATCTCCTGCATGGTTGATTTCACCCAAAAACTCCAACAGAACTCCATTAGAGAAAGACATCTCATGCGAAGGAGATCATCTTTGAGCTCGGTGAGCTCAAGGATATCTTTGGGTATGATTGAGGTAATGTCCTTCCTTGATGGCACCAAGTTGGAGGCCATTTGATTCGGGGGGCTTGATCCTTTCCAGATGCTCTCCTTTAAACTGGCCCGGATGATCACGAACTGGAGTGCACAAGCTGGCCCGGATGCCACCACAAGCTGGAGTGCATAAGCTGGCTTGAAGCTCTCTAGAACTGGAATGTACAAGTGGCCTGGAGCTTACCACGAGCTCGAGTGCATGAGTTGGCCGGATGCTCCCTCGAACTGGAGTGCACAAAGCTGGTTCGGAGCTCTCTCGAACTGGAGTGCACAAGTGGCCTGGAGCTTACCACGAGCTGGAGTGCACAAAGCTGGCCCGGAACTCTCTAGAACTGGAATGTACAAGTGGCCTGGAGCTTACCACGAGCTGGAGTGCATAAGCTGGCCCAAATGCTCCCTCGAACTGGAGTGCACAAAGCTGGTTCGGAGCTCTCTAGAACTGGAGTGCACAAGTGGCCTGGAACTTACCACAAGCTGGAGTGCACAAAGCTGGCCCGGATCTACCACCACGAGCTGGAGTCCACAAAGTTGGCCCGGAACTCTCTTGAGCTGGAGTGCACAAAGCTGGCTCGGAGCTCTCTCGAACTGGAGTGCACACGTGGCCTGGAGCTTACCACGAGCTGGAGTGCACAAGCTGCCCGAGTTACCACGAGCTGGAGTGCACAAAGCTGGCCCGGAACTCTCTTGAGCTGGAATGCACAAAGCTGGCTCGGAGCTCTCTCGAACTAGAGTGCACACGTGGCCTGGAGCTTACCACGAGCTGGAGTGCACAAGCTGCCCGAGTTACCACGAGCTGGAGTGCACAAGGCTGGCTCGGAGCTCTCTTGAGCTGGGTGCACAAAGCTGGCCCGGAACTCTCTTGAGCTGGAGTGCACAAAGCTGGCCCGGAACTCTCACCACGAGCTGTAGTGCACAAAGCTGGCCCGGATGATCACAATCTGGTTCAACCGGTTGAGAGCTTCGTACCTTGGCTGTGTAGTGGACATAAGCGGCGATGCTCCTCGTTGGCTCCTCCCTTGTCCTGTTCTGGCTTCGTCCTGCTCCTTGAGTATGCTGGCTGCCCCTCGTCCTTCTTCGTGTCTGCTTGTGTAGACTGGCTCGGAGCTCCCACTCCAAGTATGCTGGCTGCCCTTCGTCCTTCTTCGTGTCTGCTGGCTCGGAGCTCGCTCTCTGTGCTCACCCACTCGCTGGATCTCCCTTGCCGGCTGTTGTGATGATCATCTTCGTCGAGCTGACCTTTATGCCCGGTGGTCCACACCGTGGGAACCTCCCCGGTCCCTTCTCGTCCCGCTTCTTCTCACCTTCCGGGCCAGATTCGGGTGGTGTCCATCTTCCGGGCCAGATTCGGTTTCCTTCCTTCTTCCGGGCCAGATTCGGATGGTGTCCATCTTCCGGGCCAGATTCGGTCTCCTTCCTTCTTCCGGGCCAGATTCGTGTTCGTGCGGGTTGGCCCGGATGATGGCATTCCTTGCCTCTTGGTCTTCTTGCGGGTTTGGGGCTTGAGGGACTGTTTTTAGGCTAGAGTCTAAGTCATAGCTCTAGGTCCCTCCCTGCTACTATTAAGGCTTTTATAAAAGCTCCGTATTCCTCCTATCCTAATCTTACTTAAAGATTACTCCCGGTTGGGAATAACCTTCTAGCCTAGCTATCTTACCTAATTTTAATACCTATATGTATCTAACAAAAAAAAACGAAAAATTTGTGGTACGTCTCTCTTGGGGCCATCTCTCTTGGGGCCCAGTCGCACTGATAGAAATGCCAATTTCAGGTATTTGGGAGGATCCACCGGCTGGGTTCAACACCCTAGTCAGGTGGGACCACGCCGATTTGATTTTGAAACAATATTCCCCCAACATATTTCATTGTGCAATATTCTACAACAAGGTGGATGCGGCAATGGACAAGTGACACGTGCTGCCGGCACGTGCAATGGGCGTATTATTTGTCATTACTATTAAATATGCAGTGTTTTTTGTCAAAGTTGCAGATTGCAGCCCGCAACCCTTGTTGTAGCCCGACCTATGATAGGTGTCCATTCTTCGTAGCCCAAACAATGGACCCTTCCACCCCACTTTCACCCGCTCGTCTCCCGGCCTAGCGTAGATAGAAAGGCGGCGTGGGTGGATATGCTCTACAAGCTAACGGTTGTTTTAGGCTCATTGACCATGGAACTGTTATGAAGAGAATCAATTTTAAATTATGTAGTCACCCATGAGTAAAGTCATATCTATATTATATTATGTTAGTGCCATATTAATGTCATTCTAACTTATATCATTTTTATATCATTTTGATGTTGTCCTAATATACCATTGCAATATCAATATAATATGATTTGGTCACATGTCATGGAGATGTCATTTTGATGTCATTTTCACTTTTATCATCTTCATATTTATCTGAGTGTCATTTTATTGCAATTCTTATATATTCCAAATTTTTCATGTCACCTTTCGGATACCCTTTTGATATCTTGTTTAGAGAGTTTATAAACCAAGATTTTTCAAATAGAAAAATAATATGAGATAGGATTACTTGAAAATATATGATTTCAATTGAAAATATTTCATATTGTCAAATATTTTGAATTATCTTACATGCATTTAATTTCCCTATGATTTTAGAAGGAGCGTTCTCTGGTGCAATCAACATTATAAATCAAATTTAACCAAAGTTCTAGGTGCTAAAAACAATAACAACATCATCCTATTATGATTATTATATGCAATACTAGTAGAATTCAAGGAAGAAGGGATTACTTTCACAAAGAAAAATCTTAAATTGGAAATAGGTTATACAATCCATGAGCTCCTCAAGATATGCCCAAAATTACCTACACATCTCCATCAGCAAATGCAACCTAGACACCAATAGAAATGTTACAACACCTACCATAATGATAAATGACAACAACACACACATTTATGAAAGTAATGGTTGCCATTTCACAACTATACCTATGGAAAGACTAAAATGGCTATGGAACCAATACCATCAATCACGCGCCGATAACATAGGGCCTACACCCCATATCCAACCATTTGAGACGGAAGTAATGTGGCTATACCAAAGATATAAATTTAAAACATTAAAAAAAGACCCGCTCAAATCCGTTTATTACACATTACCAACCAAAATATTACACTCAATGACTACTCTATTCCAAATCGAACATACATACTTCTCATCGCCAATAACGTGCCCCATAACTATAAACAAATTTTCTCACCCTTTACAAGAGATTAAAGTCTTGGATCCTTAAAAAATACATTTGATTTCAAATGGTAAGGCATAGGACTTGCACATCCACACACTTATGAAGACTTTCACCAAGCAATACATTGGGCAAGACTAGGAGCACAACAAAATGTAGATAATATAACCTATATAATTGCACCGGAAAAAGCTTGGTAACAAAATCCAACCCCAACAATTGGACCGTTCACAAACATTCACATAATCACAATATAACATACACCAAACCGACCATTTAAAAAGAACCATGGCCCAAGAAGAAAATTGAACTATCAGCACTAAAAATAATATGTCTTCACCACCAAGATAAAATTGTATAAAACACGAAACAACAAAATATGATACACACTATAACACAAAACCTAGGCATTGAAAACATCTACACAACTTGTGCACCACAATCCCCAACACAAGTAAAAGTTAACCGTAGCAAAACATAGCCTTTTCTAACATACCCCATCCCACAATATCAACCAATGTCCCCCCACCCCTCCCAAACTTCAACACAAATTTCCCTCTTAAATTGAATCCCGACTAATGTTACTACACAAATGGATCCTTCAAAGAGCCCATTGAAATCAACCCTGGGAATTGGCAAAGCGAGATAGCCGGATATGGCGTCCATAACACTAGAATAGAACTAAATATATCAAAAAGACTACCAAGGCTACAATACATTTTATAAGCAAAAATGATGGCTATCTATAAAACTTTAAAAATCATAAACAAACGATTTCCATACATATTAACCAATTGTCTCAACATCTTATACCTTATAAATATACACATAAAACACCCGACAATCCACAATACCCACCCGGATTGCATTATCCTATCCTCAATAGTAAACTTATTACTCCAAAGAACCCAACACACCACATTACTAGAAGTCAAAGCTCTTGCTAACATCCCAGGAGATGAACAAGCACAAGCAAACAAATTAGCCAAAGACAGAAGCAACAAACCACACAAAAATGCCTCTAAATCACACGAACAAGCCCACTCCACACCTTACTACTACCAAAGAGACAAATGGCAAGATATGGGAGACATACCTAACAAAGATCTCATAAGATTCCTTGATAAACACTTGGAAAAACATGACCAAATAAACAACCTAGAAATCATAGCAACACAATTTCAAACATATAAAAATGGATCAATAATAATGACATTGACACAACGCCATCTAAAGACTTTTGAAAGTGCCTTAACATCAAGTCGCTCAAATAACTTGTTTGATTAAGTTTTGAACAGGTCAATACATGGGCAACGTCCGCAAACAACTATTCTTTAGATTTGATAGATCCTTGATATCACATGCTCAATATGTGACTTACATGACCTTGACACCTGGCTCCATATCCTTCTAAAATGTCAACAACCACACATACATGCATTGATCACTAAACGTCACAATAAAGTCGTATCGAAGATTAAAAAAAACTACTAATCTCTTCTAATAGCTCAAGATGCTATACCTCCATGAATGTTGGAACATTCAACAACTACCCACAAGAAAACACAGTACCAAGTTGGCTACTCCCTTGTACATGCACTATGCAAAGACGCCAGCTTCAAATTGGGTATACTATTTGTACGCGGATTAAAATACAAAGCCACTCGCCCCCAAAATGCAATTGACCTCAACATAACCATTCAATTCAATGAATTTTCATACTGTAACAATAGATTCTTGGCTCAAACTATTGCAAATAAATCCAATAAATACCAGCCACTAATAAACAACAAAAAAACCAAGGCTTGAAATTTGACCCTATCATTATTATAACCGCAAGAGCTAAAGCCACGATACACATCCCACCAATAGAACTCGCAGATAGATTAAAATCCTTATCTCCTCCATAATACGCTCCTTTAGAAATATCAACACCATTGCCATACAATATTATGCCATGTCCATCCTCCTACACAAAAGACAAATAGAGATCAATCAACCTATTCCAAAAACACATAACCCCTATAAATACATAGCCATGTTACAAACAAAAAAATCTAAAAAGCTCCAAACTATGGAAGATCTCTTCCCTTCTATTGGTTATTGGTTGATGGCTATTAGTTGCTTATCCCGTAGTGTCTATCCCTCAAAAGGAGCACTAGTTCCCTTCCACTTTTTTTGTTCTATGGACAAAGAAATAGTGACAAAAATGAACAAACACTCTATTCCCGCCAACCTCCTCCAAAGGCCGGTGTTCTTACTATTACTTCCCAAAAATTATAGAACAAAAAAGCATTAAAATTCAAATATTGATATTATCAATTTCAATATGATCAATATCAAGATATCAGTATTCAAAAAGAAATACTTGATTTGTGTGAGTTAGTGTGGCCCAAAGTAATGGGGTTATTGATTGATGTAGGCGTTTATTTGTTTCATATAAGAAATAATGAGGTAGCTCCTTAGTAACCAATCAAAATCCATAACCAACACTTATAAAATTGGGTTATATCCAACCCACTTCCATCCCATTACCACCCATTTAGTTCCAAATGGAATTTTGTTATTAGTGAAGACCCCTTACTTTTGGTTGTTGCTTATGGGAGGGTACCTATTGGCAGCCACCAACTAAACATTGCAACACACTTCAAAAGTTCATAACTAATTCAAAATTCATTGAAAATATATGAAATCACATGGCTTAAAATTGTAATTCTTTTTGCTATAATTGAAAATAAGTTCATTATTATTTGATCTCTCCATATATGCACTTGCTTAACTTGTCAGTTATGGTGGGTTTACCTTGGTGACCTTTAAATTTGGGTTTGGGGTGTGGGATGAAGGATATATGCCTGACATCATTCTTCAATGAGTACACTAAACATTGAATATAGTGTGGATGCATTAGTAATGTGGGTGAAAAATGATGTAGACCATAACAATTTGGTTTTGGAACAAAATTAATGTGGACACATTTCAACATGTGCCATGCGGCTCATTGCCGCCTCACCACCACTCACTACCAAAATATCTTCCTTTGAAATTCCGATTCGGGTTGAATTGACAGAACACTACCAAATATCTTCTACTTCCCGCCGCTCACCACCACCTCACCGCCACCTCACCATTACTCACCGTCAGGAGCGGGGACGATAGGAAGGCTGCTGAGAAAGCATCGCACCGCGACTCTACACGAACGGATAGCCGGGAACGGTCTTTCACCGCGACTGGCTATAAGCATGCGCACATGATTGAGGACGGGGTGCCCGTCAGGTTGTGGCAACATGTCGCAGGACCCACCCGACCGGGCCCGGATCCTGAACTTGTGCGCGGGCATGCATTGGGGCCAGTTACAAAATCCCCTCCCCTTGTTGAAAAAAGTGCAAAAAAGTGAAAAGGTTTAAAAAGTTATTAAAACAAAGTTTTCAATAAAAAAAAAGTGGAAAAGTGAAAATGTTCCCTTGAACCGGGGCCCTGGCCAAGGCTCTTCTTCGGTTTGGAGGGCTCGCCCCATCTGGGCAGCCAGGCCCCAACCTAGGAAACCCGGGACTAGATGGGGGCCGCATGCCAGCCGTATGGCTGCTATATGCGGCTGCTTTATGACTGGCTCCATTATTCCCCAGGAGCGTACACTTTTATCAGCAACGCCCACACGTCTTGCACCACCTCAAGTCAGCACACCTCGGTTTTATGCACTGCGATTTGAAAGTTCTCACTTCTGAAAGAAACGCATCATACTGCTTCTCAGATCCTTCTTGGGAGATGGCACCTTTTGTCATGAAGGAACGCTCTGACACCTTGTCAACTACTACAAGCTGGAGTTCCTTGATGCTTTGAATATCATGTCCAGGGCGGCATATTGAAACAGTATTGCCATGGCATCATCTTATCCAACACAGGCATCTCAAAGCAACACTCCAGAAGCTCATGGTTGCGTGATGTTGTGATCACAAGACTTTCCAGCTGAAAGTCCATCCCCAGAAGAGCAAGTTCCATTTGCTTCCTGGACTCGTCTTCATTCCACACATTGTCAATTGCTAAGAACAATTTATACTCAATCCTTTTCCTCAATGGGCTCCGCCACTGCATGCACATGGGTAGTAATGTTCAACAAATGTGGAAGAGGTTTGGTTTTTAAAAAACTGAAATAGTTTAGCAGACTTTGATACACTCCAGTTTTCACGTCATTACTTGCCACTGAAATGAATTTCATATCCAGGTTGCCCACAGAACATCTGAGATAGTACTACACCCAAGTGTGGATTGTCACCCAATGATGACTGGTTATGGTCATTGCAGTCCATAGTCTGGTTGAATAAAGTTTCAGGTATTCCAAAGCCATTTCGTTGAATCTCCTCAGCACCTTTCTTGCCTTACTCCGCGTACCAATCTCTGCCGTCAAATTTGACTCCATATTCCATTAAGTAAGACCCAGAAGAAGAACTCCAGTCTCCATTGGGGACTGGCGTCAATGTAGTGTTTGTTCATTCTCTTCGCTAAGCCTGTGGCCAAAGGACATGCCCAAGGCGAATTGACCCCTCGTTGGTACTTACCCGAGGGGGTCACAAGGTGGTGGGGCCAAACCTGGACCCTATTAAGTTTTTTAATTGAGGCCCTATTTATAGCAAGGAAGGGTCCTCTAGGGTTAACAATGGCTGTGGGCTCCAAATTTGTCCCAAAAAATCCAAAAAAAGCCTTTAGACCCCCCAAAATAAGAGGGCCAGAAAAATAACCCCATGCAATTAAGACAGGGCCCACCTCGGATAAGTACCAACGAGGGGGTCAATTTGCCCTGGGCAAAGGACATAGGGTAGTGTAGTAGAACTACTTCCCCCTTTCGAGGGTAAACACTTTTCTTGTGCTTCCCTACACTAGGCGTCCAAGTAAGACCCATTACTACTTCTTTGAACACAATCCCGCCACGCCACACTAAAATTTACACTAAAATTTCATGTTTAGTGCAATGGACACTATATTTGAAGTTCTTGGACACTAAAGTCGAAGTTCTTGGACACTAAAGCCAAAGTTCTCGGACACTAAAGTCGAAGTTCTTGGACACTAGTTGCAAACTGCGCATCTAGTATAGGGACTATACAGTACACTATATGCCAACTTGAACACTTTTTGCCAACTCTAGTAAAAATTGGCATCAATTCTTTTTCACTTGTTGACGTTTGGTGTAGAGATTTGGTATTTAACCAAATAACTGGAAATAAGATTGGAAATATTGTTGGCTACTCACCAAGACCTATGAAAATATTACAACTCTTTTGAAGATCATAACTCACTCAAATTATGTTCCAATTCAACATTTGAGTTGTTTTTTTGACATTAATGAAAAATGTAGATGTCAGAAAACACCTCATATATTTAATTCAAGAAAACAATGGTCTTACTATGAGCATTTGAAAATCCACATCTGGTTAAATATCATTAAAGAGTAGCAAAAGTGAACAAGACTTTGAATACATTAAGAAAAACATGCATTGACAATAAAAATATTGGAAAATTTTTAAGCTTATGAAGGATCACAATGACAAAATTTTGAACCTCCACTCTTTGTACAATCTTCTGAAAATACTTCACCCCTACTTTGTCCTTAAGAATTGGTACTATCGACGTAACCATACATCATGTACAAAAATTCCTTGTAGAAGGAATTAGATAACAAAAAAAAAATCAAGCCTACATGTAGGATCAAGTTAACTTCTGTCACCAATCAACCAAAATGTTAAAAACTTTTTTTTCAATTTTTAATTAAATCCTCAGTTTGTGCCCAAAAGTGAGTAACCCTAGTGAACCATGACCCTATTAAACCATCCCTGAAGTTTAAATCACAACTCAAATTCAACTTTCAACATATAGATACTAAAACTAGACATTCTATAAGAGTCAGTGGCAACTCAAAATAAAACACCAGCATAAGTCTTGAGTTCGAAAAGTCGTAATTAGGAAAAAAAAAAAAGTGATTAAGAAGATGCATGCAACTTCTAAACACTGTATATTTCACTCTCGCTAATCAAACACCAAGAGAACATCATAATTCAAGACTACCGGTATATTCAACTAAAACATTGTACGAAATGACCTCCACATTACATGATAAGAGCTGTTAAAATTGCTACCGTACCATTTTGCCTGAATGCGATGAGAAAACCACATCACGAAGGATTCCCACCTAATGTGTAGCTCTAAAAGTGTAGAAGAAGAAATTATTGCTCTTCAAGTCACAAAGCGACCACTTTTGATTGTATGTGTTAACACAACTGCCTGAAAGTATCGTGTTGAATCATCACAGGTGCCTTCTTCAAAGAAATCCAGAGATGGTTACATCAAGGGAACTCATCAGAAATGCAATGGGAACGTTGTGGTAATAATATGGTTAAAAAGGTAAATCAAAAGAGGGTAATCAAATGGTTTGGTTAAGAACCATATCAAATTTTACCATGAAATTGGTGTGAGCATGAGGAGCCCAACCTGTACTTTTAGGAATTATATCTGGGAGATGAAGCCCCATATGGTGGTCATGTGCATCTACTTCATATTGGGGTGATGTACAAAAGTTATCGATGAACAAATGATACACAATGGCAACCAAGCTTTGCCCTTTGATTGTGAATCTTGGACAAACTACATTTCATGGACTTAGAGATGTTATGAGTGGATACATCTCATTACAACTATTTACTTCATCATTTACACAAAATCTAGACATGTTCACTAGAGGGTGTTCTAATTTCACAACTTAATTTCTCATAGATTTCATGCAGATTGAGTAAGTTCAAATTTGCTTATACATTACATGAACACTTTCCCAAAATCAAATTATTATTTGGAGTTTAAAGCTCATGGAAAAAGATAGGAACAACATAAATTACACCACATACACTAAAATACAATAATACCATACTTATAGTATTTTGATGCCCCATAGTATACACATGCAAAATGATTTTAGTCTATTTATAAAATTTCTCTCTTCATTAGTATGCAACTATCAATTTCCCATCTCAATCCGAACAAGATTCAAAACATCTTTACATACAAGTAGGAGGAATTGAAAAATAAAAAAATATGGAAATTTTTACTTTATACAAGAACTACAGGTACTTAAGAAAACCTATAAGCCTCCCCTCAAACGAAGAACCAGGTGCAGAGTCGACTCCTTCTGAATATTGTAATCCGCTAAAGTCCTCCCATCTTCCAACTGCTTTCCGGCGAAAATCAACCTCTGCTGGTCAGGAGGAATACCTTCCTTGTCCTGGATCTTAGTCTTGACATTATCAATCGTGTCCGAGCTCTCCACCTCAAGTGTGATCGTCTTTCCGGTGAGAGTCTTGACAAAAATCTGCATGCCGCCTCTCAAACGCAAGACAAGGTGCAAGGTAGACTCCTTCTGGATATTATAATCAGCAAGCGTTCTACCGTCTTCTAGCTGCTTCCCGGCAAAAATAAGGCGCTGCTGGTCGGGAGGGATACCTTCCTTGTCCTGGATCTTGGTCTTGACATTATCGATCGTATCCGAGCTCTCCACTTCTAGGGTGATCGTTTTCCCAGTTAGGGTTTTAACGAATATCTGCATTCCTCCCCTCAAACGCAATACCAGATGCAGAGTGGACTCCTTCTGGATGTTGTAGTCCGCTAGAGTACGCCCATCCTCCAACTGCTTCCCGGCAAAGATCAGCCTCTGCTGGTCAGGCGGGATACCCTCCTTGTCCTGGATCTTCGTCTTGACGTTGTCAATGGTGTCGGAGCTCTCCACCTCCAGAGTGATTGTCTTTCCCGTCAAGGTCTTTACAAAAATCTGCATCCCGCCTCTCAAACGCAACACCAGGTGCAAGGTGCTTTCTTTCTGTATGTTGTAATCCGCCAGAGTGCGTCCGTCCTCCAACTGCTTCCCGGCAAAGATCAGCCTCTGCTGGTCGGGAGGAATTCCTTCCTTGTCTTGAATCTTCGTCTTCACGTTATCGATCGTGTCCGAGCTCTCAACCTCAAGAGTGATGGTTTTCCCCGTCAAGGTCTTGACGAAAATCTGCATCCCTCCCCTCAAACGCAACACCAGGTGCAAAGTGGACTCCTTCTGGATGTTGTAGTCCGCTAGGGTTCGCCCGTCCTCCAACTGCTTCCCGGCAAAGATCAACCTCTGCTGATCGGGAGGAATACCTTCCTTATCTTGAATCTTAGTCTTCACGTTATCAATCGTGTCGGAGCTCTCCACCTCCAGAGTAATCGTCTTCCCCGTCAAAGTCTTGACAAAGATCTGCATCTTGAAAACTCTTGAAAACTCAAACAAGACCAAACAGACACAATATAATCACTCAAACTAAGCAATCTCACTCTCTCCTTCTCTGAAATCGCTGTAAATGAAAGCGCACTACGAATTGAATTGAGAAGCAGAGCTCTGGGGTTTATATCAGAGCTCAAGTCGAAAGTGTGATGAATGTGTAAATAGATGATAATATGGTTCTCGTTATTAAAGTTGTTATTAGGATCAAACATTATGGATGACCTTCTCGGATAGATGAAGAGGTGGAGGACGTTGCGTGGGTGGGAAGTACCGTCCATCTCGCTTTAGCTTTAAAGGCAAGGAAACTTCGTGAAGATCGCGTTCCGGTGAATGGTGGGTGCCACGTGTCGGTGATGTCAGCGATGCAACGGGTGGATGCTAACGTGTCTGAATCTAGTTGGAGGATGTGCAAGGGTATACTTTAGCTTTTATCGGGAATCCAGTTGTCAGTGGGTGGCCGGTTGTCAAATGGGCGAAGTTGTATTGAGCTGTGACTCGGTTAGTCGGTGACCAACGTCGTTGCCTGCGTCTCTGTTCGGAAGGTCACGGAGAAACATCTCGGCTCTTTTCCATAGAATGTTCTGTCCATATTTCTGCGCGGAATCAGGTACGGAACAGTACTTCAAAAGGCATGGAACAGTAATTTATACCTGACTCATGTGTTTGACCCAGAAAGGACCAAGTGTCCAGAAATGGCAATTTGAAGGTTCGGTCAGGTTCCTATGATGTCAATTTCTAACATTCCACTTTGAATTTTTACTGTAGAAGGGCATTACTAAAATCTTAGAGCATCTCCACTCCTAGCGTGGAATTTTCCACGCTAAGTCGGAAAATCTACTCCACGCCAGGAGTGGTTTAGGGTTTGGAGTAATAAGAGCTCCACCGCAAAGCTCCAAAATTTTCAACCCACAAAAACGTTTTCACCTTTCACCTCCCACCACCAATGACATGGCGCCACGTGTCGCCATCAATGACATGGCGCCACGTGTCGCGAGGGTATGGGTGTGTCGCCAACATCAAAAAATGGCACACTCCCCCCATCCAAGGAGATTTTGGTGTGCCATGCACCAAAACTTCTAAAATTTTATAAAGTTTCCCCGTTTTGAGGTGTTGGGTGCAACTATTTGACCTCACAAAACTCCAATTTGGTGGTTCTCTGTCTCCGGGTGGAGATGCTCTTAGTCGGAGAATAATTTTTTTCTAAATCCTACATTGAATGAAAAAGTTATAAGGTTTTCAAACCATTTTTGGAAGAGCTAGCACATCGGGCACCTCCAAAAATATTTCCCAGGACACTCTATTGAATGTGAGATTTTCAACACCCACAAGTAATATTATTTCCATTCATGTTGTCAAAAAAAAGTTCTTGTCTTTAGTGAAAAATAGCATACTAACCCAAGTTGAACGTTTTTACACATTGTTAGGCAAGGGGGAAAAAAAACTTTTTATTGCAATTCATATGCTATAATCTTCAAATCTATGTGGTGGATTGCAACGGAAAAAACTATAGTTTGTTCATATAGAAGTCCATTTTAAGATCTTACGGCTAAAAGTGCAAAATTTTACTATATAATGTGATTTTCATGCCTCTTTATGGTAGTGGCAGTTTTGGACTAGTTTTTCCCTCTAAAATGCATTGGTCCTCTACGGGTTAAGAAACTTCTATATACACTTCTTGACCGATTAAGTTTTTAGACTTCAACCCATAACCCTTTAATGACAATTTGGTAAAAAGGTGGTTGAAATGTACCCTTCGTGTAGATGTTGCTCATTTTTTTTGTGACTAATCTATTATGGTCCTAGATTCTCCAAGGCCCCATGCAAAGCCTTGTCATTTTAGAATTAAACGACCCATGGGAACTGTATATGTGCTAAGTATTTTACTTTTTGGAACACAAAAAATGTATCAAAAACTAGCAAGACACACACCTTTAGATTGAAGTTTCTTCAACTAACATCTTGCATTTGGAGATCATTCTAGTCACTAAATCTTATCATGTATAAATACGACACCATACATGTGGAATACATGACCACAATGGCACATTGGGACATTAAGTTCCCTTTAACAATGAGGCGACCACTTTCTGGTCGCTGAAACATGTTTTTGGAGAACCACAGCTGATTGGTTCATTGGATTGAGTTGCACTTGTTGGAGTGGCCATGCGCTTTGTTTTCCTCTATCCAATCCATCTGATCTGCAATCGATTGAGGCATTGGCAAGCTACAATGATTACTGTGAAGTGGAAACAATTAAATGTATCCTATTTGTAGATGTTGTTGTGCCTAATCTATTATACTCGTAGATCCTCCCAAGGCCTTTTGAACCACTTTGTTCATAACCTCTAAAGGACCAAGTGTCCCTTGGGGGGACGATTTTGATTTTGGGCAGGTTTCTAAAAATCAAAAATCAAATTAAAAAATTTGAAATTTTGATTCTTAATCGTCCCTGATAAGAGCTTCATGGGGGTATTTTTAAAAAAATTGGACTCACAGTTTGAAAGTTATTGGCCTTCAAAGTCAAATATGGGGACATTGGGCAACCTCGGGAGCCCTGTGAAGCAATGACATACAAGTGTCGAAGATGGGCAATAAATAGGGGTACAAAGGGTGGAAGAAAGGTAGGGCAACCCAAATCATGGATGGGAGAAGAACCTCAAAAGATACCTTTCATGAAAATCAAGAATTTTTTAAAAAGAAAAACAAACTAGAAATGGAACTAGATAGGGCTCGTCAGCTGTCCATCGGACCTACGAAGCGACCAGGAAGGATCCGCCAGGTTGGATTTGTTTTTTTTCCCCCCTCATGTGAACTAAAGTTTAGCAGCCCTGACTTTTAGGGGAAGTGGGTGAGATGATGTGGCCCAACATTTGATAAACAAGACCCATTTTCAAAGACTGCCCTACCAAAAATTGCTTGGATAATACAATAAATTGTTTAAAACTAGATAGTTTACTAATTTTACCCAATTATTTTTTCTAAATTAGTAAAGAATGGAATAACAAGTTTGAACCGTCGGGATTCTCAAATATGCAAAGTTGTACGCAACAAACATTTCCACTCCATTTTTGAAGTCATTGTCACGTTTTTGTACCCCCATGCACCAAACTATTTAATTCAACATGCTTCACTTGTCATTTTGTCCTAAAATTTTGCACACAACTAGCTAACATTATATGAATCATATTGGTAATGGTTTTGAATACTTTTTAGTGAAAAAGTTACAAGATATGCGCAGTCAAAGTGGGCTCACCTTGCCATGCAAGGGCCAAAAAAAACTATTTCATGCACTTCAAACGCTATAATCTTCATATCCGTGCGGTGGATTGCAAGAAAAAAATTAGGGCATACATAGATAAGAGTCTACTTTAAGATCTTATGGTTAAAAGTCCAAAATCTTGCTAAAAATGTGATTTTTGTGCCTCTTTTTGACAGTGGCAGTTTTGGACCAGTTTTGAACGAAATTGCCAAGGAACTTTAGGGGTTGAAGGGTTAAAGAAACCTTTGCAAACTAAGGGCCGGATTGAGGGCCGGCCAGAACTCTTCAAGTTTCAACCAGTAGGGTCTTTCAATCTCTCAAAATCCAACCCAAGAGCTTTATACTTGGGGCTGGCCGATACTACATTTCATCCTACATGTCACCTTAGGTGGCATGGTTTTTGCGCCAAACCTTCCGGCCCGAAGGGAGCAATCGGGACATGGTTTGAGGTGGCCCAAACGCCCATCTAGAGCCAGATTTGGTTCCTCCGTTGGATCCTTCAAATTGCTATCGTCAATTAATAAAAGTTTTAATTTTAAATTTTAAATTTAGTTTTAATCTGGAAAAAGTAAATTTTATTTTTATTTTTATTATTAAAAATAAAAACTAAATACTAAACTATGACCCATCTTGACCCCTCAAGAGCCGTGACATTTTAACACCCAAACTCACTGAAAACTGTCATTCTTAATGCAGTAAACACAAAATGAAAATAAACACATTTTTTACATATCTAACTATAGGATCTTGTACTAGGATTGTTTAAGTGTGTGTGGTAATTTTTTTGTTCAATTTGATTGTACGGATTAAAAGATATCAGCCTTTAAAGTGAGACAAATATCTTCTTGAGGTCATACTAAACACCTTCAACAAACTTAGACCATCTTCTATGGCAAATTTTTGCATTGTAGATAGTGATTTTCTAATTTTAACTTAAAAGGATCATGTTAGGCACATGTGCACCAGATTTTAGAATTAGGAGAGGGGTAGAAGATGTCCTTTAAAATCTTGCAATGCAACTATGTACTGAGAGTTAACAAATTATACACGATAAGTTCTGCATTTACCATACCCTTCTCATATTTTTGAAATTAAAAAACCCTTACGGTGGATGTAAAGATTTCCATTTCCTTTTCAAGATGAATTTTTGTTTTTTATGAATGGACAAAGACTTGAATTTCTAGTGATGAATTAAGTTAGAATCGATTAAAGTATTGCTACACTATTTGTTGAATGTCACACTAAACTGCTCAGCACTATGTGTATATGTTATTGAAAAATGTTTGTAACTTTTGAACCATAAGTCAGATTTCTACAAAGTTATGTCAACAAAAAGCATTAGGTAAATCAACACGTTAGGTAAATGCACATGATGGCCAAGGACCTTCATCTCCTAGACATGGTACCTATAAGTTTAAATTGGGCTTCTCGTGGCCAAACTAGTTTCATGGTAATATCTAATTTGGTTCCTAACCATACCATTTGGTTACCTTCTTTTTATTTACCTTTTTAATCATACAAGAAATTCTTCCATGACCCATTGTTCACATTGAGTTCCCAATGAATTCCCAGTGTGTACTCATCTCATTCCATTGCATTCATGTTGCCCATGTTTTCCCCATGTGTTCCCACATTTCCTCAATGTGTTCCCAAGTGCGTTCCCCATGTTCCTGTAGAGTTCCCAACACATTTCCACCCTAGACCAACTTTTACTTAGACCGAATGTATTTTTTTGTTTAGTAGGGTTTCTTGGGGCACCAATGCAGCTCCATCCGCACACATGTGTGAACCTATTACATGTTCCATTGTCCTTGTTCCACTATGTGACCTATGACAAGCCCTTAAAAGAGCGGAGCCTATGACTATGGAATCAACTCCAATTTCCATTCTATTGTGTGCTCTAATTTTTCATCACATGTAAGTGGAAATTTTTTTATTTCATTTTTCAGAGCTAGAGCGAGAAGTTTCCAAAATTCACTACATCGAGATCCATGTCACAAAACTTTTCTTCTTTAGATACAACATGGTTACCTCAATGAGGCAAGTTTCATCAACATCTCATATTTACACATTCAATGGACTCTCCACAATTCAATAAAAAACGACAAACAACAATAATCATCCTCAAAATGTCATCACAGCAGCCCAAAAAAAAAAAAAAAGTGGTTGCTCCGGCGTTTAAGGGTTCGGAAGCACGGGCCAAAATTTCCCTGCTCGTGCATCCTCGATCCATTGTCTTCCCGATGGCCATATATTTTAGGAAGCATTCTATGGTTAAATAGTCTGTTGCATACTTACCTATGATCATATACCCTATTTCACCGAACAGGTAAATATTTGTTGTACCGTGTACAGAATTTTTTTGCACAAGATTTGCAGTGTTCAACTTAACACGATTTTGCACAGGGCAAATGGTGAAACGCAACATCAACAGCAAATCAGACTCCCTGCAAGTAAAAAGAAACAGTATACAATCCGACAAAATTCTAGTGTATTCCAAGGGTGTCAGCACAACACACAAGGGCCTCGTATCAAACCGTTTCTACAAACCCGAATGCTCACAACATCGTGTACGCTTGCGGCGCACAACAGACAGGACTGTTGAAGCTTCTCTACTCTATGCACAGGAAATCGATCCACCGCGAGTCTAGTCCACGAAGGTCATGCGGAGGTAGGGCTGGCCCGACGGCAGGTTCACGGTCTCCCAGCCCTGCGGGAACAGCTGCTTCGCCTTCTCGTCCGACACGGACGGCGAGATCACCACGGGCTCGCCCTTCTGCCAGTTCGCTGGGGTGGCGATTTTGTGCCTCGACGCCAGCTGCAGCGAGTCGAGCACGCGCAGCACCTCGTCGAAGTTGCGTCCCGTCGTGCCCGGGTACAGGAAGCTCAGCTTCAACTGCGTGCAAACCAGAAGCAAGTCAGGACAAGAACCAGGACATGGATCGATCTAGAATCAGAAACCGAGGGAGAGGAGTTCTACTACCCTGTTGTCGGGACCGACGATGTGCAGAGCTCGAGAGGCCAGCGGCTTGCCGTTCGCGTCCTTCTCGTCCGGGTCCATCATGTTGAGCGCCACCGTGATCTTGCGGTCCGGGTCGGCAAGAATCGGGTACAGCACCGGCGCATCAGGCTGGATGCACAAAAGCAATATTCAGTGTTGGGAGCGAAGACTTGAGCATCCACCATCATGCGCTGCTACAGAACTTCTGTTTGCTTTTCTTATGTACAAAGAAAGAGACGGTGTAGGATTCACATACCGTGTAGGATTCGATGTCCTTGATCCAGCCCTGGTGATCCTCAACCGAATCGGTGGAGAGGCCCAGCAGCTTCACGCCGCGCTTCTCGAACTCCGGGTTGTAGGCCGCGATCTTGCCCAGCTCCGTCGTGCACACCGGCGTGTAGTCACCTGAAAATCCCAACCAAAAACACACTTGTCAACTGCCAACAAGAAACGTAACCTCTCCAAAGTCATGTGAAGTTGTTGGAAGTCCTCGAAAGTAAGAGTATGCAGTGCATTTCGAAACCTCAAACTCTCACCCCATACAACCGCGAGAGCAATGAAATAATCTCGCATCTACATCAACACAGTTTCTTACCAGGGTGGGAGAAGATGATGGTCCAGCCGTTCTTGCAATAGTCGCGGACCTTGATGTGTCCCATGGTGGAGTCGGCCTCGATGTCCGGCACCACCTCGCCCAAAGCCCATCCGCCTCCCATCTTCACAAACTAAGACGTCCAACAACCCTCCAGAAAGCAATTCAAACACCTGCAGCTCACACATAGCCCACCGATAAACCCCACCAAACCCCTCAAGTAGTCGAAGCAACCACAGAGCAAGAACAGACGTAAAGCTACAAACTTGATCGGTTTGAAAGCAAGAACAGACGTGAAACTACAAACTTGGTCGGTTGGAGAGCAAGAACAGACCTGAAACACCAGACTTGATTGGTTGGAGAGCAAGAAATGTGGTGTGATGTGGGGGGAGGGAGCCCAAGTAGAAGGTGGAGGAGGGGGAAGAAGGAAGCCAGCGGTCCGGAACGTGGAAGCGCATGCATGCCAAGTGCCAGCCATGACTGTTGTGCCAAGTGGGCACAAAATTTATGCTCTTGTTTGCACTGGCGCTTTCGCGGGCATGATGTGGCCGTAATGTCGAGTGGGACAGACGATATTTCACCACCGTTGCCGTCAGAGGGAAACGACGTATGACTCGCAAGAGTTCCACAATCTTCACAGGCTGAACCGTCTCACGTGTCATGCCCTCCTCCTCCTTTTCTTCCTTTTGAAATAATCGTCTGTTGGTTGTTGGCACAAGTTACAAAATTGTCTGGAATGGCTCATATTATCACAAATAATCTGCTCTTCTTTCGAGTTTTTTTTACCTCTATTTAAAAAAAATTGTTTTCCTTTTCTAGAATTATTTTTTTATTGTACTCAGTAGCTACTTTCCTTTCGACAGAATTCGTAGATGCTGCTGTTTCTGGTCCGCATTGGTCCACGCGACATATTACGTGTTGAAACGTAGTACTCTTTTACTTGTGGCAAAGATGCTTACAAATATCAGCACTTATGGGGTAATAGTGACATGATACATTACAACCGGTTGTGTATTTCAGGGGCGTTTAATCAAACGCAGGGGTCAAATTAATCTGATCACTAATATGGACCCATCTGAAGAATGTGATTAACTTTCTCACAACTGCTCATGTTGCAAGAAATGCTTGAGTTTCCTCCACAGGAATTGCGGATGGTAAACCGCCTCCAAGAACCTACACAAGTAAAGCTCCGATTAGTAGTATGTTTGAAGGCATACTTTTGTGTAAACCTACACGGAATTGAACACCATGTTGGCCAATCCTAGATTGTAAAGTGACTGAAGCAATTTAAGTCAAATAATAAGCCATGAATGGGAGTGGGCGCAAGTCTCACATGATTTTTCCAATTTGCAGCAATGTAGCACGAATGGAAGACGACGCGGAAGCCGAAGTAAAATACAAGGCACCACCAGATGCCTCCCAATCCCCAGTTGTTCCTCAGAGTTACCCAAAGGGCCAAGAGCACACCGCCCAGGTTCAGAAACTGCATTTTCGGCAAATAAGCGAAATCACCTGCACACATTATGAGTCTGCTGTAAGAACCTGATTTATTCAATCAATAATACTGATTTTCAACATGATACAAAATTTTGTAGTAACAGAGTTATTTGTAGAGTCACCCAGAGTCTAAATAAAATACCCGCTCCTTTGACAAGTTATTCCTAACTCTGAATAGTTGTTAGATCAATAGAAGAGTTGGGTGGGGTCTTATCCTTCAATTTCACCAAATGGAAAACCTTGGTGGTCTCTAGACTCAAGTCAAAGCAGTCTGAATCAACAAGTCTTTCCTTACTCTAGAAAGTGATTAGATCAATAGAAGAGCTTGGTGATCATCTCCTTCAATTAAGTCAATGGAAGAGCTTGGTGATCTCTAAGCTCAAGTTTTAGCTGTCTTTGAGAGTGAAAAAAAAAGATCAACCCTGATGAATATTAGCCACCTTTCTCTCTTTTGAGCTGATTGCAGAGTAAGTGAGAACCCTCTAGAACAAATTTCAATGAAAAAGAGGGGGTATCATACCAACTTTACAATCAACTCTGATATTGAAATGGTATTTAAGTGAGTGAATGTGTTACCAGCTGCGATGGCGGTGCCTTCGACGACGAGTGCAACGGAGCAGAACAAGCTGCAGAGCATGTTCTGCAAGGTCACGGATTGCACCAGATGCTGCACACTGGGATCCGCCGTGAGCCAGGACGCGCCCAGGTAGTGCACGGACGCCACCACTCCCATCAACGCCACGCCCAGCATCGCTCCGAACCCCAACAGCATCCTCGCCAGCTTCTGTGCTCTCTGGAAATGGCAAGCGGAGGAAAAAAATATAAGGGAGTTATTTGTCAAGTGAGGCAAAGATACCATAATTTTGACCTCTTTCCTAACTTTCAATTAGTAAAACCAGCTCTCAATAGCTCTTAGTGTATAATCAACTCAAAGTAGGAAATGGCGACTAAGATTCATGGTACAACATGACCTCGCCTCCTTCATTTTCAAAGGTGAGGAAAACCACTTCTAACTTGAGTTTGGAGACCACCAAACCCTTCCATATCTAAGAACTAGGAAAGATTAGTATTGTAAATCAAGAGAGGGGTATCTTATTCAAACTGCGTGTGACTTTACAAATAACTCAATCATACGTAAAAAATACTCAATAAAAGTTTGTTTGCAATAATCTCTCAACTATCTAAAATTGTTATACCAATGAAAATAAAAAAAATTGCTCTCAAGCATGGGATAACTTTGATGACAATAGGCTGAAAAGGACATTACTATATTAAAGTAGCTTTCTCATGTACCTCTGGTTTGGATTTCGCATCTCGTGCAACCAAAGATTGTGCCGCAATCGACAAAGACTCAGGGATATAGCTCAATGTCCAGAACACCTACCATCAGAAAAACTGTAAGCATCCTTCAGATAGCAACCTCAAACCAAAGAATTTAACTGCACAGGTCAATTTTCACAGCTCTCTCTCTCTACAAATCTAGAAAGCTCTTACTTGCAACGCCACTTGGTGAGCCGCTACACTCAGGGTTCCAAATTGAGCAGCTCCTTTGGTAGTTACAGTGTAGACTGTCTGCATTGATAAGCATTAGTAGACCAAAATTAATGTAAACTGTTTTTACCAAGGTTGAGAATAGTGGTACAATAGCCATAGACTGTGAAGATATTCACTTTGTGTGGAAAGAGATATTATACTTCGTGCATCTTACACTAAATAAGATAATCAGTGTAGCAAAAACAGTAACATGGGTTCCTTTTGTGCGTGTGTGTGTGTGTAGTTTAAAAGCATACATACCATGCCAAGAGCACACCTTATAATCAAGGGGCCTGCCAGAGCCAGAAATGGCCCAAGAACTTCTAATGTTGGCAATCCATACCATCCCAACTTGAGAGGGAGAGCCTTGGACAGATTACTATTGCTTTCGCCTTCCAAATGTTGCATAGATTTCCCTGTCAACTTTCTGGTCAAGAGAATGACCGCCACACACTGAGAAATCAAGGTCGCCCATGCAGCTCCTGCAACACCCCTGCACACCAAAAAACATTTAATAATAAATTGCAAGACAGGAGGTCAGAAAACACAAGAAAGGAAAGAAAATCGTGTCCCTACCAGCCAAGATAAAGGGTAAACAAGGCGTCTCCGATGAGGTTAAAGGCTGCTGCCATGGTGTTGACTTGCAGAGGAGTAGTTGCATCTTGACGCCCCAGACAGGCACCTTGGCCTACGATTAGAATAAGAACAGCTGGGGCTGCAAAAAGAAAAAAAAAGAATCCATCTATCAGATTGCCAATTGTGCTATCTGTGTTCTATTCTACTTATCTTACAAATCTGCATTCGAGCCTATTTAGAACACAGATATGATACCAAATGACTTAAAATGTTCGAAACTTTTGCACCATCTAGAACCCAAGTGGAATAATGTGGAAGGAAAAAAATGTGAAGAGCAGGTCAGCACCTGAAAGTGCCCGGATTCGAAGGTACACGAGAGCAGGTTTGAGATACTCAGGGCCAGTGCCCATGAGTGCTAATAACTGAGGAGCTAAGGCCTCCATGAAGACACACACTGCCACTCCAAAAGTAACAGCTAAGAAAAGAGCGTGATTAAGGAGCTGAGAGGCCTGTGAGTTTCCAATTCAATACCATAAAAGGTTAGTCAACAGTCAGCTGCAGGATTACGATATTTTTCTGGAGTTTTCTGATGTTTTGAAGCACCTGATGTTGTTGATTTTTCTGTGCTTCGGCAGAGGAAGCACGCGTACTCACGCCAGCCAGCAAGTTACATGTTGCAGATCCCAGAAAGGTAAAGAGCTGCCACACCAAAGAAAAACTTCATGAAACTTCATGAAACATGGCTGCAGGGAAACCGAAAGTAGGAGTAGTTGGAGTTAATTGTAAAGTCACCGAAATTTTGAAAAGATACCCCTCTTTAGGTTTTAATACTACTCTTTCCTCACTTGTAATATCTATGGAAGAGTCTCAACTAGAATCCTTGTTAAGTATGGAAGAGCTTGGAAGACTAGTTTTAGTCGCCTTTGAGGTCAAGTTGTACAATGAATCTTAGCCGCCTTTATCCTCCATGGAAATTCAGAGCTATTTAAGACTGATGTTACTAATTTAAAATGAGAAGAGGTCAAAATTCATGATATCTTTGCCTCACTTTACAAATAACTTTGTTTATATCAATTTAACCATGCACTTCACAGATGGCTCCGGGATACTAAAACATGTACCTGGTGAAAACAATGAACGATAAGGTGCAGCTAACTGATGACATCTTCGCATTTCATACCTGAAATATGAAGTTGAAAATAGATGTGTTGGGACCAAGTGCAGCAAGATGAACTGAGCTCACTTGGCCCACGCAACCAGTATCAATCAGGCTCATAATTGGGTCTGATAAGCTGTCACCAAGGAAAAAAAGTTCAGACGCCATAAGTTGAGCTCCAGCCTCAGTTCTGATTTCCAGCAGTTCTTTTCTGAACCCTAAACCCATCGAAAAACAAGTATTGTTCAAGAAGCAACATCAAATAAGGGGAAGCTGAAGCTTACACAGCACCAAGAGCAGGTAGTGCCAGATTGACGATACTCTTTAGTACACTTTCCTCCTCGTCCTCTGCCTTTCTACCTGATTGAACAAACAAGAAACAAGAATAAAATTCCAAATCAAAATATGTAAAGCCCAAAAGTGGCCCAAAAGATAATTAAGCCGCATAAAATGATGTAACAGTTATCATGTTAGATTGTGCACAATGAGTCTTGGTAAAACTTTGAAAAATGCCAAAGATTATCATGCTTGACATGAACCCTAAATCCTTCAACAACCTTGAGCTAAATACAATAAAGCAAAACATGAGCCCAAAAGTGGCTCAAAGACAATCAAACCCTATGATCGATGCTACAATCAGTTCATAATGATGCTTACAAAACTCAATAGAAACAGCAACTAACGAAACATGAACCCTAAATCTTGATGGTTTCTGATGTTCACCTTGGGAAGCAGCAGCAGAATCTGGACTCTTGGCACTGGAATTATCATCCCCCGGCTGCAAATGCACACGCACATCATTCCACATGAAAATGCTCACACTCACTCATAATGCAGATAAATTGCACACCATCACACATGAATAAGCTAAGGTTTGCACCTGGAGAAGCTCATCTTCAACAGCGAACTCGGAGTGGATGGCATTAGGGGAAATGGGAGCGAACTTGGTGACTCGTTTTCCGAACGACTTGAAGCTCGGGTACACCAAGAAGTGCAGGCTCGGGTAGCCGACCTTGGGAATCCTGTGAAAGCTTTGACAGGACCCGATGGAGATGCATCTCGAACTGGGGCTCGGAGGCCTAGAGAACTGAACACCCACCATGCTCTGCATGGTTGGTCCCCTTGTAAAACCTCTCTCAATTCACGTGGTCCTCCAGAGGGGCACCCAACTCTGCCAGAGAAGCGACGCCACCAGACACAGAATCGTGAAGAAGTACAACACCTCGATTACTGCTTCTGAATCTATCAACATCCACCCAAAAACCTAACAGGGTTCAAATTCCCACCGCTAGAGAATCCACTCACCTCCCAAACGTGGCCGAGAATTCACTCAACTTTCACAACAATATCTCAAAAATCACACCCTCCCCAACTGAACTCCGAAACGCTTCCAAGAAAGAAAGAAAAAAAATGGAGCTCACATGATGACGGTGTCCAAACCTCGGTGACGAAATGACGAAACCAGATGTGTGATCATGGAAGTTTGAACAACGAGGAAAATGGTGAAGAAATGCACGAGTTGAGAGTCATGCGTCTGTTGATAATGTTGGAGGATGTGTAACCTAGAGAAACACGGCATCTTTGGAAGGGAACCTCGGGACGTGCATGGGTGCACGATGACGTGAAGTGTGGGGTTCGTTTAGTGCGGACGTGAATTCATGTCGTGGTGGGTTTGGGAACGAGAGGATCTATGCAGCACATTCAACATGGATCCATTACTATTTAATTGGTGCATCCGGTGGTTTTAGGTGAAAGTGCACCTGTGATCATCACTCTTCTCCTGCATCATTCTTCAGTTGTAATGATGCAGAAAGGAATGATCTGCATCACGTGTACGGTACAGGTTCAGGGGAACACACGCAGCTCCCTCGCATCTCAATATTGTGGTTGCTCGTGCCCTTTCGGGGAGGTGGGCCCTTGTCTTAATGGCACACTCTCATTTTTCTGGCCCTCTCATTTTAGGGGGTCTAGAGACTTTATTTAGATTTTTTTGGACAAATTTGGGGTCTAGAGCCCTAGGATTACTCCAAGATGACCTTCTCAAATAGGGGCAAGGTTTTATCCCACCTCCCTTCTCAAATGGCTCGAGCAACCAATTTATTGAATCGAGCTCCCTCCCTCTACAACAGCCCTGTTTGTTTTACCATATTTTACCATCATCTACATGGTGGTAAAATATGATACCGAGTCCATCCCTTGTATCTACCACAGGGATGATAACATTCAACATTTCAACCTTGGGGGGGTTTCACACATGGACCACGGTACCGAGGTACCAGAGGACCAAACTCTGCTGAGGTGCTTGATTTTTGAGTTGGGAAAAAATAATAAATTTGCAATTTGTGGAGCTTCGGACCGTCCATGTGTGAAAGCCCAAGGTACCAAGTTGAGAGGCTGTGGCACATACCATTTGGCAAATTCCAAGTCATTTTCAACTTCTTAACCCTTTGTCGCCCAGGTCATGTTTCTCCAAAACCAAGAATTGTGCTGATTTTTTTCTTTGAACTAACTTTGATTTGAATAGGATGCCTAATTTTTGTATTCAACCTTACAAAATTGAACTCAAACCATGATCTCAATTTTGAGGAAAATCTGCACAACATCCAACACTTGATGAAATCGATTATAGTGTTTAAAGTTACCGTATATTGGTGATGAAAATTGTGGACTTTGGAGGATATACTACTGTATCCATCAATAGATTCTTGCAAGATTTTTTGTACTTTGAATAAAAGAGGTTCACATGTGCACTAGGCTGATAGCTTTGCATTGACATATTGTATGTGAAGAAAATTTTTATTCATGATTATTGATAGTTTTTTTCTCTTGTCTACTTAATTGTATAGAAAACTGCTCCAAACTTATACGAATTAAAACAAAAGTTTTGTATGCAATGAGAGAAATCAACAATCACAAGACAATGAAGAATCTTTGAAAGACAAATTTCAATAAAAAACTAAGACCAAGATCATTTTGCATGTGTATGAAATACAACATAATATGTGGCATGGTATCCACTGTATTTTAGTGTATTAGATGTATTTTGTGTTGTATTTGTAGCTTTTCCATGAGTTCAATAACTCCAAATCATAATCTGATTTGTGTGGAGTGTTCATATTATGTAAGCACAAATTTAAACTTTGCAATTCACAACCTAATTCTTCATGGATTTCATACAAATAGAGTTTTAACACGTCTAGAGGCCCATTTTGGGTCTCTTGGGGCACTAAAGAATTAAGGGTCATAGGGCCTCTTTAGACTACGATGGAGAAGTGCAATGGTCAGTCAAAAAGTTTTTGCCAAGACATGGTTATTTGAGGCAACCGATGGGAGTTGCTCTTCTAAACGGTGGTTTAGTTTCTTGTCTGGGGGATTGAGGTTGAATAAGAAACTAAACCACCAGAGAAGAATCCTTATAAAAAGTGCTGCTATATAGGCAGCCATGTCATTTTTTCATCCATGCTTGAAGTTCTCTATTGGACAAGTCTTGGCCGTAGTCTAAACCCAATCCAATGAAGGACAAATTTTTCTCCAATCATATTGCTCCATTTCCCTATAATTCTTGTGTGGTGAACTTCTCCACCATAGTCTAAAGCGGCCCTCACATTTATGAAATTTTTTTCTCTCACATTTTCTAGCCATGGAGCTTAGAAGGAAGCACATTACTCGTAAAAAAAATCAAGAAAATGGTCAAAATGCTCATTACACAAAACATTCTAGTACAAGCACCAACACAAAATAATTTAGATAAAAAAAATTAGGTGAAAATTCAAATAAAAAATTTCAGGTAAAAAATATAGGTAAAAAATATAGATAAAAAAAGTTGGGTAAAAACTCAAAGTAAAGAATTTGGATTAAATATTTCAAGGTAAAATAAGTTATTATTTTAACCTAACGGTTGAGATCTTGTCAAATCCTAATATTTTAATTGAAAAATGTCCTTGGCAAGAGTTTGGTCCAAAAGAGAATAGAAATCCAAACTTCCCTCAAAAGACCAAACTCTTCGCACCAAAACCTCCAAAAAGTGCTACCATATAGGCATTTTAGACGCCCTTTGTACCTTGGTACATTGGTCCAAGTGTGAAACCCCCTTTAGGTGTCATAGTCCAACACTTTGAATTTTGATTTAATTCCATTTTTCTTGCTTTAATGACCATTCTTTTGCCTTTAAAATACATAATAATTATGGAGGTTCATCTATCTTCTAATACGTACTCACTTGTCCATACCAATCAAATCGTTGTAGCTAAGCAAATTGCTCATTTAAAAATACTTCAAAAAATGAAATTCAAAAATTTCAAAAAACCCTATTTGCTTAAATTTACAAGGTTTCTTAATTAAATGGAACATAAGATCTTAATTATCTTACAATTATTGAATATAAGCATCGGATCTTAAGTTGATATTTAACTCTACATATATAAACCTAGACCCTAATACACAATTGAGGATGTATGCCTTACATGATGTAGTTCAGTAAGACAAACAACTCTCCACCCTCATTTTAGATTTATTGTGCACTTAGAACCTACAAATCAATAGACCAATCTATGGCTCTTTGGAAACCACACTAAACACCGAATATAGTGTGGATCCATAATTGATGTGGATCATCCACACTAATTTGCATCAAGCACATGCATGTCAAAATTTGATTGCCTATTTGTTTTTCAAGCAAGTGTGTGGTAGTTGCCCATTAAATGTAAATTTCCAAGTAGTCTAGAAACTCAAACTGCTCTGGCCCACACTACATGCAACGTTTAGTGTAGCTACTAGTTTTCGTTGATCGCTAAACAACCATTTCCCATGGGAGGATGTTTTCCATTTCAAACAGGTTCCTACAGTCTCAATTTTGATGAAAAAATTCATGGAATTCTTTATGAAGATGTGGCATAGTAGTAGCTTTGAAAGAACATAACTAATTCACGTTTCATAACTTAACTTGTTGGTTATAGGAGGGCTTACCTTAGCATTTGGTTTGCCCTCCTCACACTGCACATTCCTAGGCCAAATATGATGCCTAATTTTAGTATCTAACCTTACAAAATAGAATTCAAACCATGACCTAAAATTTTGGGGAAATTTGCACAACATCCAACAATTGATTGAATAGAATATAGTCTTTAAAGTTACCATATTTTGGGAGTGAAAATTTGTGGAATCTGTAGGATATGCTACTTTATCCATCAATAGATTCCTACAAGGAGATTCTGACTTTAAATGAAAGAGGTTCAGATTTGGACTAGGTTGAAATCTTTGTAGACATATCATATGCAAAGTAAACATTTATACATGATTTTTGATGTTTCTTAAACTTTCATCTACTTATTTGCATACAAAAATGTTCCAAACTGATACCAATTAATCCCTAAGAGCCCAAGTGTACGTAGGGCGTACATTTTGGATTTTTTTTAGATTCCTAAAATTGAAAAAAAAACCTTTTTCAAAAAAACTCTTTTACTAGATGTCCCTAATAAGAGCTCCATGGAGATATTTTTGTTATTTTTTTTTGGATTCATGGTTTGAAAGTTAGTACCACTCAAAGTTAGAATTGGGCGCTTCAGGCAGCTCCAAAATTTTGCTAGAAGTCTCTATTGACATTAAAATTTTCCATTCATGTAGAGAATATTACGTTCTTTGAGGATGTCAACAAAAAACATATTGTCTTTAGTGTAAGAAAACAATTTAACACGTTTTTACATATTTCAGGCAAGCAGGGAAAAAAACTTCATCTTTTTTACATAAAACCTAGAGATATTTATATTTTTCACTTTTTATTTTTTCTACAACAATGCGTGGTGTAAACCTTCTTATCGACCGTTTAGATTATCATTCCAAAACATATAAATTTTTCAAAAAATAAATTGTGGATTGACAATTTTTGAACCTCGACTCCTTGGACACTCGTTTTGGATATGCTACACCCCTTCTCTACCTCTAAAAATTGTTGTATACGGAACTAACACCATGTTGAACACAATGGTATTAGACTTAGACCTTGTGTAGTACAAAAAATTAATACCAGGTGAAGTCAAAGTCTATTGATCCACTCTACGCAGGGAAGAAAATGAACCATTTTCTTGGACTTCAAACACTATAATCTTACAATCCCTGCGGTCAAAGTGTATGCAATTCTGTGAGTATATTACTTAGTAAGTCTTTATGGAGATCCTACGGTCAAAAGGATAAATATAAGGTTTTGTTTCCTCCCTTCCTCATTGAACTAGACTCAACAATTTTGAAGTGTTTTTGGTGTGAAATCATCACGGGCTTCTAGGGGTTAAAACAAAAGTTTTGTATGCACTGAGAGAGATCAACAATCACAAATCAAAGAAGAGTTTCTTAAAGACAAATCTCAATAAAAAACAAACATCAAAATCATTTTACATGTATGTAAAATACAACAAAGTATGTGGCATGATATTTGTAGATATTTAACCTTAATTGATGCATTTTGCAATGCATTCCTAGATTTTCTACAACTCCAAATTGTGATATGGTTTTTGCAAAGAACACATGTAATATAGGCGTAGACCATAACTTCAAATTTCACAACCTAATTCCTCATGAATTGAGATTCAACACATTCAAAGACCACAATTGGATCTCGTGGGTTTAAGAGGTTAGTGGTCTCATGACCCTCCTCCTCCTCCACATCCACCCCCTCCACCTCCTCCATCGCCACCACCACCGCCACCTCCATCACCGCACCCCCAGCAATTGCTTTGCACAGAGGCCTCTATCGCCGGATTCAGGTCTACATCCGCCCGCCGTTTCTTCCCCTTCTTCGTGGGCTTCACTGTTGTTTTGTATTTGTTAGCCTGCTTCTTGCATTTCTTAGCGCACAAAGCAGTAGACGTGAGCGCTGCGGCGCCTTGGATTGCTACCGCTCCAATCAAAACCACCACAAGCGGCAACATGCTGACTCACACTTCGCTGGCCACCTTAATTTCTTGTTGAGATGCCTGACATGAAGGGAGGCGGAGGAGTTAGTCGGAGTTGTATTTATGTTAAGCAAATTTTACCCTAGTGAATGGTGTGATTTTCCCATATGAGATCGTCACGTATGACAAAGACACAATCAAACTCACAACTACTTTAGAGATATCTCTGATTCTAGACAATGAAGGATCCTACGCAACGATGAAAACCAACATGAAGAAAGCAGATATTAGAAACACTGTGCCTGAAGGTTGGAGTTAGATAGAGAGAACCATGAGTTGAATTGAAACTATCTTCAAACTCTCAGAATCAACAAACCTAACGCAATAAATTTTCCACAGCTACGGCTCTGCGCCAACCACAACTAGCAAGAAAAACTGCGTTCACTGAACATCACTCAGCAAGACGTGTCAGGCAGCCAAATTTCACAGGGACGTAAAGATTACAGAGATCTCTGAAACTGCAATTTCAAGCTCAGTGTCAAGTGTTCACATGATCAGTACAGCTACCTGTCGAGCACCACCAGCTTGCAGCAAATCAATGCAGCTCCCGACACAAGGATGAGGTTCCCGGTGCTCTGTAAATCCCAAATATGACCAGCAACTAGACAAGTGCTCCTAGATGAGCTACAGATTGAGTCACCAATATATACATGAGCACTAAGTACCTACTCTCGTGAAGAGAAGTCTTCTCCGGGCTGGAAATGTCAAGTGGACCGGGATTCGCAGCAGATGGGAGGCAGTTGCGTGGTGATCATCCGCTGAAGGTGCTTGGAACTGCGGAGGACATCCAATAGTCGGCCGCTTGAGAAGTTCAGTCGATCAGCTGCTCTGACTACTCTAAAGTTGGTATTTAGGGCCGGTTTATACTTGGGGCCGGATTGAAGGCCGGCCGGAACTCTTCAAGTTTCAACCAATAGGATCTTTCAATCTCTCAAAATCCAACCCAAGAGCTTTAGGGCCTTACCACATGGGAGGGGGAGGAAGTTTCACGACTTCCTCCAACATGGCACTAGTGGCACCAAAAATATTCTTTTCCTCCAACATGGCACTAGTGCCTGTGGACTTCCAGGTACTAGTGCCTGGTAGTTTTCAACGGCAATTATTGTGCCAAGTCATTGCCATGTAGATTCCAAAGCAACATCCAATGCAAATTCCAAAGCTACAAAGTTGCTCCATGTCATTCTTGCCACTCCCCGTACTTCCTCTCATGTGGCAACCACTTGCTAATTTGAACCAATGTGAGTCATCCAACCCACTGCCTTTCCTCTCGTGTGGTTTGGCCCTTATACTTGGGGCCAGCTGGAACCACATTTCATCCTACGTGTCGCCTTAGGTGGCATGGTTTTGGCACCAAACCATCCGGCCCCAAGGGAGCAATTGGGACGAGGTTTGGGGTGGCCCAAACTCCCATCTAGGGCCAGATTCGGTTCCTCCGTTGGATCCTTCAAATCCCTACCGTCAAGTAATTAAAAAAAATTTTTTTTTTTTTTTTTTTATTTTGAAAATTATTATTTTATTTTGAAAATTATTATTTTATTTTGAAAATTATTATTTTATTTTGAAAATTATTTTTTTATTCTGATTTTTTTTTGAAAATTATTATTTTATTTTGAAAATTATTTTTATATTTTGAAAAAGTAATTATTATTTTTGAAAAATAATTTTTTATTTCGATTTTTTTAAGTCATTTTATTTTTTATTATTTTATGAAAAAGTTAAAATACTCCTTCCTTCTGGATATGCACCCAAAAAAGGGATTTGGCCAAATAAAGTAAATAAAACTCTTTTTCCATTAGTCAAAATAGGAAGAGGAATTAGAAGTTGCATATATATGAAAAAAAAACTCTCTTTTATTTTAGACCTATAAAAAATAAGAGAAAAGGGGGAAAATTTATGAAAATAGAAAAAATACTCTTATTTATTTATTTATTTATTTAAAATGTAGTAATGAAAGAAAACATATAAAGTGAATGTATGAAACCTATATTTCTTTAAACTAGGAAAGAAACAAAGACAAAAGCTTGACACATGTGCTTCTATAATTTTTAGTTGAGCCTTATGAAAATCTAAGACACTTAAAAATTGGAAATTTAGCCCTAGAATCCGGCCCCAACACTTTACATTGACTAGGGCCAAGATGATGAATTTGAAATCCGGCCCTAGAATCCGGCCTCAATGCTTTACATTATATGGAGCCGGAGGGAAGAATTGGGGCCGGATTGAAGGCAAATCGGGCCAGCCTTCCATCCGACCCGAGGCCTAATGTAAACCGGCCCTTAGTGTTTACACTTGTACATGCTGTAAGTTTATACTCTCAATGAATATTTTTATCACCTATGTTTACAACGATTCTCCTCTCTAATAGTATGAATAGTTATGCTCTTAGTATAAATATTCGTCAGGAGTAAAAATTTATAGCATTCCCAAGTCATTTACTGTGCTTAACACTAAATACCAACCTTAAGTGTAGTTATGATCAATGGCCTGTCAATTTCTGTCAATCGAACGTGTCATAATGCGCATGAAATGGGTTTTTCTTCCACTTGTGGGACTTTCATTGGGTGTCGGTTTTGGATCAACATGTGTGCGTGATGCATGTTGGTTTCATGTCGGTAACTATACCATGATATTCGTCTGTCTGTATAGAATTGTACGTACATGTGTATGGTTCCAGGAAGTTCAAGGTATTGCACCCCTCCCGATCTATTACCGCGGTACCCAATCTGCTACCGTGGTGACATACAGTCTAACCTCTCTATTACGGCACTCCATTATAAGACAGCCTTATTATATGACACATTTTCTCGAGACCAAACTTTGTAGTCTCAAACTCCCCCTGCAATACGACTATGACCCTTGATATTGTGACACTTTGAGACCCCCACTTTGTCATATTATTGAGGGAGTAAATGCATTGGGAATAGGTTATCATGATGGGAACAAGTTGTGAACCTTAGGAACAAGTTGTGAACAATGGGAACAAGTTGTGAACAATGGGAACAAGTTGTGAACAATGGGAACAAGTTGTGAACAATGGGAACACATTCATCACAAATTAGGGCTCTTTCTTTCTGGTAGATACTTTTTGGCAACCTTTAGATATCTATAATTATGCAATTTAATAAAACCTCGATAGTATGACATTTAGGTTCAAATTAAGTAACAATTAACTAACATCAACCCTCTATTAATAACTCTTTTTCAAACTTAATTTTCTAAAAGACTTGTTTCTTTTTAGAAGAATTGGTTATCCCTTATTTTAAAAAGTTTGCAATAGAGATAACATTTTTACCACACAGAGAACACATGAGAGCAATATAAAGAAAAAGAAGAACGCCGGTTCCCGAAGGGACCGGCATGAATAAAGCATCTATTCGTTCCACTACAAGACCATGCCCACCGGACAGGGAATTAAAGAGCTGGAACTACTTCCCCCTTTCGAGGGTGGATACTATGTAACGCGTAGCCAGAAACCAACCAAACAAACAGCCAACCACAAACTAACCAACTAACCAAACAAGTAGCAAAAACCACACAATCAGCCAATCAAGAAGAGTTAAGGCGCATAAGTTATTAGGGGGGGTCTTGTGTATCGAGGAGGGCTTGGTTGTTTTTGATTTTGCGTTTATGTAGTAAGATGGACATGGCATATTAAATAGCAATGGTGTTGATGTTTTTAAAGGTGTTTTTAATTGTTTCAGTGTGTATCTTGAAGGTATCCTCTAGAGTTTTTATAGATGGGATAAAGGTGGTGGCACGAGTGCTGGATGTGATTACAATAAGGAGGTCTACATTCCATCCGAGGGCCATGATGTCGTCAATGAGGGGTTGGTATTATCTATTTTGTTTTGAATTGTTTTCGGAGAAAATCTATCTTTGCAATATGTGAATTCGATGAATTGGATGGTGTAGTCTTGGTTGATGTGATCGGGTGGTGGATCATTAAATGGTAGACACCTAACACAGAGGATGTCCAGTTTAAGCTTAGCATTGCAATGACACCTTTGGGTCTCACATGAGCATGGGAGTAGCCAAGGAGGGACCGTATTTTCTTGTGGTTTATTATTGAAGGTACTAGCGTTCATTAATATAAAACATCTTGATTTGTTGTAGGAGGTGATTAGTTTTCGGACTTCCCATACCGCTTTATTATGTCTTTTAACAATTAGGGAGTGTATGTGGTGGTTTTGGCATTTGAGTAGAACACGAAGCCATGTATCAGGGTCCGTTGAAGGGCATGTGGGGCATGTTATGGATGGGAATCTTTCTATTCCAAAGAAGAGTTGTTTGCGAGCGTTTCCCATATATTGACCAGTGCGGAATTTGATGAGGCATGTTATTTGTGAGTCTGAGATGATGGGGTTTTTCTAAAAATTTGTGGAGAGTTCATTGTCTATGTTGTTATTGTTGGTCCATTTCTCTATATTAGGAATGTTTTCTGAGATTGTATCAAGGTTATTGTAGAGGTCTTGTTTTTTGAGATATTTGCCTAAAAATCTAATCGGACCTTTGTCCGGGGTATCTTCTTTGGAAGCCCAATCTTCTTTTTGGAAGTAGTATGGGGTAGCATGGGCATGTTCGTGTGGGTCTTTGGCCGTTTTGTGTGTTTTTTCTTGGCCTTCTTTTGCTAGTTTATCTGCTTGTTCGTTGCCATCAATATTGGCATGGACTCTCACTTTGTGGAGGGTTGTGATTTTTGTTCGGTTTTGTAACATTTGGACCATTGACATTAGTATGATTTGGTCGGGGTGGCTATTGTGAAGGGTAGGGTGTGTTATTTGAGTGTTTAGTAGGTAGAGCGCATTTATACAATCGGTGAATATATGTGCGGGCTCATTATTGTATTTTGTTGTGATGATTTGTAGTGTTTTGTGAATGGCCATGAGTTCTGCTCTAAGGATATTTTGTAGTCCATGGAGTCTTTTGGCTAGTTTAATTTCCTTGGTAGAATTATATATGCCATAGCCAGCTTTTTCTCTGCGCCAAGATCACGGACTAATTTGTTCTGGTGGTTTAAAAGAGCCATCGGTGTAGTGACTATGTGCGGGGTTAAATTTTGGTGTGGTATGAGTTGGATAGTTTGGGAGAGGAGGTGGTGTGCCGTAGTAATTTAATGTGTTGTTGACATAATTTAGTTTTGACCAATTTTTGCTTCAGTTTACGGGGGTTTGTATAGGTGTTGGTAGGGCCAGTTTTGTGTATAATCGGTGTATGTTTAAGTTGTTTGTTATAGAGGTGAGTTCAGCAAGTTGTTCTAGGGTGCCATGGGTTTGATTTTGATGATGGACACATATTATTTGTTATGTAGATGGTTCGATTCCGGGTTTTTTTAGCTCGGGTGGAATAGTAGGTTCTTCGTATGGTATTGAGTCTGCCTCGAATAATGCAATGATATGGGAATCTGGAAATGGGTTTGAGTGTTGGTTATTGTTTTGGTACCAATTGTTGTTTGGTGTAATGATGATTGTATTTGTGTTATTTGGATTATGTTTGGCGGCGAGTCTAGCCCAATGTATTGCTTGTTCCATTTCCTTCTCGTTGTGGAGGTGAGCTATACCATTACCGATCCATTTGTAGTCAAAGGCCTTTCCCAAGGATCCGAATATTTTGTCTCTTTCATACGGTGAGTAGAATTTTTTTTAGTTTGGTAGAACATGTGACCAGAGAAGAGAAGTATGATTGTTCGATGTTAAAGGATGAGATTAGTGAGTCTAAAATGGGTGTGGGTATTGTGTATTGCGCATTTTTGAGGGGGTCAATTTTTGGTATTCGGTATTTATATCTTTGGTATAGCCAAATTAATTCGGTTTCAAAGGGTTGGGTCTTTGGTTCAATGTTTGTAGGAGTTTGTAGTTTTGTATTGTATTGGTTCCATAACCATTGGAGTCAAGTAATGGAGATAGCGTGTAGGTGTCGACCATTCTCTTCATATATATGTGCTTGATTGTTATTTATTTTTATCGTGTTTGCTAGTGTAAGGATATCAGTTTCGGGGTTGCATTCTGTTGTATGGATGTTTAAGAGTGGAATAATTATGGGTGGTGTTACAGATCTTGAGTCTGAGAATTGTTCTTGGGAGTGGTGGTTTTAGATGATGTCTGAGTAAGTTATGTGTTGAATTTTTTGGTAGTATTGTTTTAACTTTTCGATGTTATGTGTAGAGGTATTGGTGTCGTGTCTCGGAAAAAGGTCTCTTTGGGGAAGCCATTTATTGTATGTATTATCATTATGTTGCCATTGGCATAAATATTTTGTGTAGGTATTTTGTATATTAATTGTGTCTTTGTGTTGGATATGTTTATGGTGTATGATGTTATTAATGGAATGTGTGGTAGGATTTTTGGGGATGTATGTTGGGGGGCGGGGGTGGTGTGGATGGGGGGGGTTGAGGGGATTAATTGGTGGGGGGATATTTCTAGGGGTGATGCTATTGTTGATGGTGATGAATGAATTTTGAAGGATATAGGAGTATGGGTGTGTGTTGCAAGGGGTATGGCATGTGGTTGGGCATGTTGAATGGCAAAATAGTTGTTTAGCAATGTTTAGGGCACTTCTTAATAATTTGGATGGGGTGCAGTGGTAGGCTTTGAAGTCCTCATTGTTCATGATGTGTGTGCCGTTAGGTAAAGTAATTTGGTTTAGTTCAAAGATATTTTTTGAGATGAGTTTTTGTAGAAGCTTTTGGGAGAGTTGGGCATTGAGTGAGTTGTGTTTTAGTGTTTCTTGGCGCCATAGTATTTATAGTGATGTAGGATTGATGAGGAAGTTTGGAAGCGTACTTTTAAGGTGGACTTTAGCTATGTGTTTTAATAAGAAGAATGTTCTTGTTATTGGTGATCTTATGCAGTCACTTTTTTTAATTCTATGTATGTTTTCGGCGCCACCATATAGGGCAAGGACATAATGAGTTAATCCATTATATATTTTTCCGAGTCTACCTTTATCATTTAAAGCATTTTGTAGTTGTTCACCAATACATCGGAAGTATGCGTTTTTTAGGGAGAAAGCTTCAAGCCCAAATAGGTTATGTGGGAGTTGGGTTACTACATTTGACATACATTTTGGTAGTCCGCATATAGTTTTTTGTATGGCTATTATTTTTTGATCAAGTTTTTTGATGGCTGGCATAGAGTATGGTACAACGTAGAAACTGTATGCCACACTTGGGCGTAGTACGGTATCAACCATTTTTATTTTTTGTTTCATGGTGGCCGGACATGTTGTTAGTTCTTTGCATTGTTTGATGAGTTTTGTGGTTGTAGTGTGTATTTGGATTATTATTAGGACACATACGTCGATAGAGAACTAGAGGAGCTCCATTTTTTCTGGTGAGGGTTGCTTTGGGAGTTTGTCGCACATCGCGAGTAGAGGCAACAAGAGGTGCTAGGCTTATTGATGATCCCTCCTCTCCTCCAGATCTAGAAGTGTATGAGCTTGGGGAGGGGCGTGAATGTGTTGGGAGTGGGATTATGCTAGACATATCTACTTGTGCAAAACTTTCTGAAAGTAAGAGTGTGCCTATAACCAGAACCTTATTGCAAGTCATCTGTAAGAGCTGGAACTTTATGTGTTCGGTGATTAGGTTCAAAACTCACTCCAGATCGAAAAAGCACGTAGTAGATCTGCTAGATTAGATGAGTACACGCACATAGCTCATACATAGACTTCCAAGGCAGCCCAGATCCAGAAAACGTCAACATAACAAAGCTGGAGCACGAGGATCAACACAAGCTGCCGCCCAAGCCTACACCGCCTACCCTTGAGATACGCACTCCCCTTAACCCTATCTCTTACTTTTGCACAATCTTAGTTTTCTTACTTGTTGTTTTGGTTCATTTTTCCACTAGACATCCCACGAAATGCACAGTCTCACTTAGGTCATATAACTAGACCAGAATCACACAAGTCCCACAAACCTCCTAGTCCTAATAGCATACTAACTAATAAACACCACCAACAAATCAAATCCAAAAACACGTTAGGAAAACAATACAAATACTATCACACTTTTAGGCACTACACTAATAAACCCAAATCCATAAAAATCATGCGGAAGCGCTGTCAAAAAATACATAAACAATACCAGAGTACACAATACCACAGTACACAACACCAGAATATTCAACACACTCTCTCTCTTCACACAATATGTAATAGCTCCGTGTTAAAATCAGTAAGTAAAGAGCCGAACAAAGAACAACAACAGGCACACAAGAGGCAACTGAACCCGAAAAACGAACAAGTCACCAGTGAGGAACCGACACAGAACAAAGGTAGCTGCTGCGATCTCACAGTCCGATCCAACCAAGTACAGCTAAACACAAGAAACTGCAACAAGCATTCTTTCAAGATCAACCCTTGCGGCACTGAAGGAAGGACGCAAGATTCCCTGCAGTGGAGCCTGTAGACTTTGACACTAAGGACCCCGACATCCAAAACAAACCAAGTCCGAACCAAATCACAAGCAAGTAGTACAAGCCCGAAACCAGGTACCCCAACACAGTCGAACCCGAAGGAAGGAAACCAGACGCGAGACAAATTACCAAGATCACACACTGCAAGTACGAGTTCTAAAACACCAACACTGCTGATCACGAGGAAGGTAAACTAGACGCGAGGCAAGCCAAGGACACACTCTGTGTGTGCGAACCCAGGCACTCCGACACTGTGGAGTAAGGTAGGAAATCAGAAGCAAGAAGGAGTAGAAACTGGAGAGCTCACCACACAAAAGAGTATTACAAACCTGGACCCCAGTACGCCAGCTCAAAAGAGCTCGAGACAACTGCCCTGCTTCACCGGACGTAACCCCTGCCTCCAGCGACCCAGTACACTCCCCCAACGACCTACTGAACCCCATCAACGACTTGCGAAAGCCCCTCTACGACCTACCACAACTCTCCAGAGACCCATCACTACCCCCCAACGACCTACCACAACTCTCCAGAGACCCATCACTACCCCCCAACGACCTACCGCACTCCCACACCGACCCCAAGAACTACCCCAACGACCTTCAAAGCTTCCCCAACGACCTTCTACTTCCGCCCTACTACCAACCAACCTCAGCCATTGACCCTGCAAGCCCCAACAACCCTCCAGCGACCCACTAAAGGTAAGTCACTTCATCTCTCTTTTGTCTAATTGGTGCACATTGGCAACAACAGTGGATTGGGGCGGGGCAGATATGGACACACGGAGTGCAAAGAAAGCCCTCAACTATATCGACCACATGGACACCGAGTCCCCAAGTGAAAAGCTCAAGAGGCTTCAACGGAAACAAGTGGAGAAGCAACGACATGAAGAAGCATCCGCCAACAAAAAACACAAGCCCATCCGTGAAGAAAACAAGGGAAAAGAAGGTATGACTCTCATCACCACTCCTGACATCAGTTGTTTCAAGTTTTGGCTAGGTTTTCAAGTAATGGAGGACCTAGCGGTGGAAGAAGGATTGGACGAACTCCTCAAGGAGGAAACAATTGAGGATATGGTGACAAGGGGCCTCAAAGAAAGTGAAGCCCGTGAAGTCAAGCAAGCAAGGATAGCCTTCCCACGCATCCCACAAATCCACTATCCACAATTGCGAGGGGCTGGAGGACTAGGAGGACAACACTACAACCTCACGCAAGCGCCCACCAACATCCCCGTGGACAAAGGTACGGGTTTGGCTCTAGATTTTCAAGTAGCTATCCATTTTGAACCACCTACTAACCCCATTTTTCATGATGAAGTTAAAAAGATGGTTACTAACCGCCTCAAAGACATGGACATCCTCCTAGGTAAGAAACTCATCGAACCAATCCCCATTCATTATTTGAGTGTCAAAAATGGAGGTGGAAAAAAGGGTGTATGGTCTGGACTTATCAAATTGCATCTTGCTAATCCGGCAATTGATGGCCTACTCCTCCTCAAGGGGATTAGACCCTTCATTCTCAAAATCGATGAGATGGACGTGGTGGGAAAGGTATGTAAAACTTATCATAGCATTGCACACCACTCTAATCTATCAATTAAAATACAAAGCCCATCTTTGCATAACACTGATGCTAACCACCTCTTCAAAGAGGTCCTTAAAACTAGCTTTAAACGTGGGTATGATTTTGAAGTGACTAACGTACAAAAGGCTAAAGGTGATGGATTTTCCTTCATTTTGACCACCACCCCGCAACAAGCCAAGAAAATCCAAGAGCTATAGGTAATCGCACATCAAGAAGTCTTGCAAATAAAGAAGCCCCTTGGAAGAATTCACATCACCAAGGAAATGAAGGCCAAGAAAGATGCCCTCACTCTAACACTCTCCCACCTTCCTATACTAATGAATGTTATTGAGACCACTAGTGCCATCTACATGCTTATGGGTGATACTAACATTGGCTCTATTTGGTTCCACAAGGACAATGGAATTTGCCATAACCATAGTGCAAATGTGGTATGCACTAACCCAATTGTGTATAGGACATTTGTGGGGAAAACCATTCCCATTGGAGGCCACCGCATGGAGTTCGCACCCCATAAGAGGAGCATCGACGGAATCGAGCCCCCTACCCAAGCTCAACTCATAGAATTTGGCTTTGGAGATATCAACAAAGCCATCATCAACACGGTGGAGGCTTTCAAACTCAACACCCCGTCCCAAGCTATCACCAAAAAGGACCTAGTGGAAGCATTTGAAGCAAACAACAAAATCTTGAGGCAAGAAGTCAAAGAGCAAGCGGATGCAAAAGCCAAGGAACTCCAAGAAATCAAAGATAAAATGTTGAAGATCCAAGAATGTGTTGGTACCACCTTTGCAATGTTGCAAAACATCACGGGGTCCAAACCACCTATCTTGATTGAAGAAGACTCGTCAAAAATGTGAAGAACAACAACCTCAAGGCCATTGGTTCTTTACCCCATCCGTATTGTTTAAAATACGACCGCAGTAGGATACACCTAGTCAAAACCATATCAATAATAACCACCATATATTTATACTATACAATACTACTAGGCCTCCACAAAATACTACTAGTATTTTGTAGTGTTTATATAGTATTACCCACCGTATATATAGAGGTATACAAAATAAAATACATGGTAGAATACATAAGAGTATACATAGACACGTATCCCACAGAGTATACAATATATAGGCTATATATGGTATACCCGTATTGTACCAGAACAAAAAATAAATACAAATACTATACAAAAAATGTGTATACAATACAAATACAAATATATATATATATATATATATATATATATATATATATACATATACTATACTGGACAATAATACTAACCCTTATACAAATACGAACACAAGTATAAATACCAGTATAAATATTGAAATACATACTAATACAAACATCAAAACAAACAATTGTATAAAGCCCAAAGAATATAATAACACTTCATATAAAAAAGACTTAAATACCACCTTAAATACCAACATAAACCCACATACAAATATTCTTTAAAATAATAGTCACATATACACATGGACAAAAACAACCACAAAAAAATACAACCAAACATACATACATCTACACAACACTAAAACAAAAACAACCACGCAAAAAAACACAAGGACACAAAATAAGCTAATGACGGAAACAATTACACCTACTATAAAAATAAATGAACCCACAACTTACTCACAAAATACAAACATCCACCTACCCCCAAACCAACAAGACTTTAATAACACAACAAAGCCTTTAAAATACAATACCAAACATATATCCCACAAACTCCTACTACTTCTAGGAGGAGACATTGAAACCAACCCGGGACCCATGCCTAATATACTAAAAAGACACTCTACAACACACAAGAATAATGCCAAAAAATACTTCATACCTAATACCATAGAATTACAACCGAAATACGGACACATAGCAAAATCCTTCGCACCTTTCTTAAAAAACACACATACATTACACCACACACATAACACTACATATCCAAACATTGCCCAATATATAAACCAAAAAAATACGCATCCTCCACCCCACATCCTATATGCACTAACAGTCACTATACACCCACACATAGATGAGTGTAATCATCTCCTAAATCCACAAAATTTGAATACAATTACATGGACCAATTCACTCCTACAAACTTTACTAAACCTAACAAATCCACCAGAACGACACATTCACACTCCGCACCCTTATATAAAGTTTCTTGAAGACAACCAAAATATTATAAAACATGAAAACTCAATACACAAGGAACTATATGATTTCCTATATAGTCAAGCCATACCTCCCTCAATTGAAACAATAAAACTAAAATTCCCCTACCTCCCCAACACTCTTATCAATGAATCACTGAAATGTTTAGACCCTATACCAGAATACACCCACCCACCTCCACCACCTCCCTACATCCACCCACAAAATCAAAACATAAGAACAAATCAAGAAAACACACACATAATCACATGGAATGCCTCTTCCCTTAACACTATCCTTCCTAGCTTACAAACTCTGGTTACACACACAAACACGCCACGAGCCCTGATAGCTATACAAGAAACAAAATTATCCGCCACAAAATCTATAAAATATATACAGAATATATTTCAAGACTACAAACTCATTTTTAATAATACACATACACTCACAAGATGCATTCAACAACGGAGACCATACACAGCAGGCCGCGGGGGGGCTCCTTACGCTAATACACAAAAAATATGCCTTCCCGGGCAACATCAACAAAATTCCTACACCAATGCACATATCATCCTACATTCAAATAATCAAAATTACTAATCACCCATTACAACCATGGTTAATCTTTCACATGTATATGCCATCTCACCCCGAAGATACTAGATTTATTATAGACATACAAAACACTATTACATCCCAAATTAATAATAACCCCAATCACACATACCTACTATGTGGTGACTTCAACAGAGACATAGCTCTAATCGGTCGCCAAAACGGAAATAATAACACCCCCCCTCAAAACATCGATTACCAATGGCGTCGCTTCACAGAAAATTTAAACCTCGACTACATAAAAACCTACACACAATTCTCTAAACAAGGTGGCTATAACTATAGTGATTGGAGTCTAATAGATGGATTCTATATAAATACAAACAACAATACACAATACACCTCTACAACAAACAAAGACGTTATTCTCAACTCGGACCACTCACCTATTAGATTGCATATCCCAAATAACACACTAATTAATTAAATCCCTACAATCACAAACAATGACACTATACGCATACTCAACCCCATCCCAAAAGACAACATAGAAAAATTCAACACAAAATTCTTTGAAGAAAACTCCGTGCAAATAGACTCCCTCATAAACACTCTTGTAAATAACAATCAACTTTCACAAATACAATGGCATGAAGCATGCCACACCCTAGACAAACTCATCAATACAATCTTGGGCACACTAGAACAAACTTGTAGAGCTCACCCAATTCCTCAAATGACAAACAGAACTTCCCGACAAGGTGGTTACTTATCCCGCAAACTTTTCAAATCATGGAAACAACACCTAACTACATACCATGTTATACAAAAAACCATTAGAATTGTTAAAAACAACCCTCAATGGCGTAACCACCCCATATGCAATGAACTACTAACTCTACAACACATCCAAATCCCTACCCTGCCGCCTCCGGATTTACCCCATGATACATGGATAAAAGATATTGTACTAATTACAAAAAATGCCAACATACAAGCCCGAAAAATAATCTCAAAATACGCCAAAGATAACATCAAGAAAGCCATCCCAAAATACAGACAACTATACGAAATTAGCCCCCAAAAAATTAACAGAAAAGTCTTTAAAAACCTTGAATCCCCGCCAATGGATTGTATCACAGATCAACATAGTAATATCCTAATTAGCCCCGAAGACATTGCGAACAAAATATTCAATCAACAAACAAAAAGAAATAGACCAACAGTACCAACATGTAACTACCAACCACAACACCCAATTGAATGTACATGTGCAGTACGCCAATACCCATGGCATGACCTAGATGGATATACCCTCGACAAACGAGGCGAACCAGAAATCCCACTACATAAATACTTTAATATAGCCACATATGACACATGCCTCCAGAACCTTGGTAACAACAAAGCCCCAGGCCCAGATCGCATACCAAACTCAATACTAAAAAACATGCCCCCAAGATTCCATAAATTACTATTCCTATTCTTCTCTCACTGCTATAAACAAAAACAAATACCAACGACGTAGAAATCAAGTACAACAATACTACTATACAAAAAAGGCGATCCCTCTATACTACCCAACCATAGGCCAATTGCACTAGCTAACACAATATATAAACTCTTCACTACTACACTCACCTTTATACTATCCTCATACGGCGAAAAATTCAAAATCCTACAAGATAGCCAAGAAGGATTCAGAGCGGAAAGAAGTACCGCTAGACAAATACAAATTATAATAGCTGCACTAGAAGACGCAAAATTTTCAAACCAAGATATACACATACTATACATTGATTTTAAAAATGTCTTTGGCTCGATAGACCATGCCCGACTACTAGCAATAATGACGGACCTTGGTTACCCAAAAGATGCAACTACACTTGTTGGAAACATCTACTCTCAATCATCCACTTGCTATATTGGTGAACACTTCGGGAAAACAAAACCTATACCCATCCAAAGAGGAACTATACAAAGGGACACCCTTAGCCCATACCTATTCATTATATTCTTAGAACCACTACTCAGATGGCTAGAACGTGGCAAAAACGGATATACTTTTGGTACGTCACAAGTCACAATAAACTCTGCCGCATACGCAGATGACCTCGCCGCCATAACTAATAAAATTGAATCTATCCAAATACAACTCAATAAAATTGATAGATATTGCAAATGGACCGGAATGGACGTAGGTGTCCCAAAATGGCTACCGGATGCCCAAACAAATCCAAACTAAACCCTACCACTTTCAAAGCTTTAATGCAAGCTTCCAACATCAATTACCGTAACCAACCGATCCCCATACTTCACCAAAATGAACCATACATATACCTAGGTACAAATCTTGTTCCCTCACTGAAATGGAAAATCCAAATCCACACTACTACAACAAAACTCATCAAACAATGTAATGAACTAACAACATGTCCAGCCACCATGAAACAAAAAATAAAAATGATTGGTACCGTACTACGACCAAGAGTAGCATACAGCTTCTATGGAGTACCATACTCTATGCCCGCTATCAAAAAACTTGACAAAAAAAAATAGCCATACAAAAAACCATATGTGGACTACCAAAATGTATGTCAAATGCAATAACCCAACTCCCACATAACCTATTTGGGCTTGAAGCTTTCTCCCTCAAAAATACATATCTTCGATGTATCGGTGAACAACTACAAAATGCCTTAAATGATAAAGGTAGACTTGGAAAAATATATAATGGACTAACTCACTATGTCCTAGCCCAATACGGAGGCGCCGAAAACATCCCCAGAATTAAAACAAGTGACTGCATAAGATCACCAATAACACGAACATTCTTCTTATTAAAACACATAGCTAAAATCCACCATAAAAGTACGCTCCCAAACTTCCTCATTAACCCTACATCACTGGAAATACTATGGCGCCAAGAAACACTAAACCACAATACACTCCATGCCCATCTCTCCCAAAAACTTCTACAAAAACTCCTCTCAAAAAATATCTTTGAACTAAACCAAATTACTTTACCTAACCGCACGCACATCATGAACAATGAGGATTTCAAAGCCCACCACTTCATCCCATCCAAACTAGTAAAAAGTGCTCTAAACATTGCTAAACAACTTTTTTGCCACCCAACACGCCCCACTACATGTCATACCCCTTGTAACATACACCCATACTCCCATATACTTCAAGATCGATACATCACCATCAACAATAACATCACTCCAAGAAATATCCCCCCACCAGTCTGCCCCACCACATATCCCATTAATAACATCATACACCATAAACACATCCAACACACAGACACAAATCATATACAAAACACATATACAAAATATCTATGCCAATGGCAACACAATGATAATACATACAACAAATGGCTTCCCCAAAGAGCCCTTTTCCCACGACATGACACTAATACCTCCACACACAACATCTAAAAATTAAAACAATACTACAAAAAAATCAAAACAAAATTTACTCGGATATCATCCTAGCCCACCATCCCCAAGAATAATTCCCAGACTCAAGATCCGTAACACCACCCATAATTATTCCTCTCTTAAAAATCCTTACATCAGAATGTAACCCCGAAAAGGATATCCTTACATCCTCAAACACAATTAAAATGGATAACAATCAAGCACATATATATGAAGAAAATGGTCGACATTTGCACACTATCCAAGTCACTCGACTCCAATGGCTATGGAACCAATACAATACTAAACTACAAACTCCTACGAATATTGAACCAACGACCCAACCCTTTGAAAAGGAACTAATCTGGCTATACCAAAGGTATAAATATCGAATACCAAAAAATGACCCCCTCAAAAATGCGCAATACACAATACCCACACAAATTTTTAGACTCACTAATTTCATCCTTTAACATCGAACAATCATACTTTTCTTCCCCGGTCACATGTTCTATCAAACTCAAAAAATTCTACTCACCTTATGAAAGAGACGAAATATTCAGATCCCTAGGAAAGGCCTTTGACTACAAATGGTCCGGTAAAAGAATAGCTCACCCCCACAACGAGAAGGAAATGGAACAAGCAATACACTGGGCTCGACTCGCCGCCAAACATGACCCAAATAACACAAGCACAATCATTATCACACCAAACAACAACTGGTACCAAAACAACAACCAACACTCAAATCCATTCCCCAACTCTCATATCATTGCAATATTTAAGGCAGATTCAATACCATACGAAGAACCTACGATTCCACCCGAGTTAAAAAAACCCCGAATTGAGCCATCTACACTACAAATACTATGTGTCCATCACCAAAATCAAACCCTAGGCATCCTAGAACAACTTGTCAAACTTATCTCCATATCAGACAATTTAAACATACACAGATTATACACAAAACCAGCCCCACCAACACCTATACAAACCCCCGTAAACCGTAGTAAAAACTGGTCAAAACTAAACTATATCAATAATACATTGAACTGCTTCGCCACACCGCCCCCTCTCCCAAATTATCCAATTTATACCACACCAAAATTTCACCCCGCACACGGTTACTACACCGATGGCTCCTTTAAACCACCAGAACAAATTAGCCCGAGTTCTTGGCACAGAGAAAAAGCTCGCTATGGCATATACAATTCTACCAAGGAAATTAAACTAGCCAAAAGACTTCATGGACTACAAAATATCCTTAGAGCAGAACTCATGGCCATTCACAAAACACTACAAATAATCACAACAAAATACAACAATAAACCCACACATATATTCACCGATTGTATAAATGCACTTTACCTACTAAACACCCAAATAACACACCCTACCCTTCACAATAGCCACCCCGACCAAACCATATTAACATCAATGGTCCAAATGTTACAAAACCGAACACAAACCACAACCCTCCACAAAGTGTGAGCCCATGCCAACATTGACGGTAATGATCAAGCAGACAAATTAGCAAAAGAAGGCCGAGAAAAAACACACAAAAATGTCAAAGATCCACACGAACAGGCCCATGCCACCCCATACTACTTCCAAAAAGAAGATTGGCCTTCCAAAGAAGATACCCCCGACAAAGGCTCAATTAGATTCTTGGGCAAATACCTCAAAAAACAGGATCTCTACAACAACCTTGACACAATCTCAGAAAATATTCCTAACATAGAAAAATGGACTAACAATGACAACATAGATAATGAACTCTCTACAAATTTTTAGAAAAACCCCATCATCTCAGACTCACAAATAACATGCCTCATCAAATTCCGTACTGGTCAATACATGGGAAACGCTCGCAAACAACTCTTCTTTGGAATAGAAAGATTCCCATCCATAACATGCCCCATATGCCCCTCAACGGACCCCGACACATGGCTTCATGTTCTACTCAAATGCCAAAACCACCACATACACTCTAATCGTTAAAAGACATAATAAAGCAGTTTGGGAAATCCGAAAATTAAACACCTCCTACAACAAATCGAGATGTTTTATATTAATGAACGCCGGCACCTTTAATAACAACCCACAAGAAAATACAGTCCCTCCTTGGCTACTTCCATGCTCATGTGTAACCCAAAGATGCCATTGTAATGCTCAACTAAAACCGGACATCCTCTGTGTTAAAGGCTTACCATACAATGATCCACCACCCGACCACATTAATCAAGAATACACCATTCAATTCATCGAATTCACATATTGCAACGATAGATTTTCCCCGGAAACAATTCAAAACAAAATAGATAAATACCAACCCCTTATTGACGATATCATCGCCCTTGGATGGAATGTAGACCCCCTCATTGTAATCACGTCCGGCGCTCGTGCCACCACCTTTATCCCATCTATGAAAATTCTAGACGATACATTCAAAATTCCCATTGAAACAATTAACACCTCCTTTAAATACATTAACACCATAGCTATTCAATATGCCATGTCCATTCTTCTACATAAACGTAAAATCGAAAACAACCAAGCCCTCGCGGATACACAAGACCCCCCTTAAATTCTTCCCCCGTCTTGATTTATCATGACTAGTTGGTTTTGAGGTTTTTGACTGCTTGCTTGGTTTGTAGTTGGTTCGTTGGCTTGTTGCTAAGTTAGTGATTGGTTGGTTGGTTTGTGGTTCTTTGGCCACATGTTACATAGTGTCTACCCTCGAGAGAGGGAAGTAGTTCCAGCTTACTAATTCCTTGTCCAGTGGGCATGGTCTTGGTAGTGGTACAAACAGACACTTTATTCACGCCGGTTCCTTCGGAGACCGGCGTTCTTCTTCTTCTTCCTAATTATTACATCTCAACAATGATCCATTGATCAATATAATTATCAAAAGGACATAAATGTTGGCCGTACAACTTAAAAGATGATAAGGTTTAAAGTTGAGGAAAAGATTCATTCTCATCCCTACTTTAAAGGTATAGGATTAAATTTGACTTCACTTTGTATTTCATTTTTGCACTAAAGAAAGTCTAAATATTCTATTGTTTTGTTAATAGTTTTTGTTAGTTCCTTATAACCAAGTTTAAGAGGTAGAAAATAAAAGCGTATTACAAGAAAAATGTGCAATAAATACAAATTTATTATTTGCTACATCGTGATATATTACTTTGAAAATGTTAATATGTTCTAGAATGACAATTGTAACTGTTAAGAAGAAATTTCTCACTAATAGATATCAAAAACAGTAGAAGGGAATGCTTTGAAGATTTATAAGCTTTTTTTACTATAGAAGGTATGGTTTATTCCAATCATTTTCCTGAAAACAATTGACTCAGATTTAGATCTATATACACTTAGAAATTCACACAAAATATAATAATTATTTTCTAGTCCATTCTAAAAGTCTTATTTTTCCTTCATGGGTATGGAAAATCTTAATGGCAATAGAGAGTAATAGCAAAAGTTGTAAGTTCCAATATTAAGTATGAAGTAACTTTCAAACCATCAACCCAAATACAATAATTTAAATACCTCCAAAAAGTTGTTATGAAGGACATTTTCATATTAAAATTTCAATGAACATAAGTATCCTCAAGGAACAAACCCCTAAATTTCCAAGCCTTTTTCCATCAAGAAACACCCCAAAACTACCACAACTAAAAAGTGGCAAAGCATCTAATTTTGACGTCTAAATGAAAACAAATGAAAAATTACCAATTCACGTTTTACCTTTTTTTTAACACAAATATGGAATACTTTGATAATCCAAACGGTTGATACTAAGGTTTTCACCACATATTGTGGTAAAAAAAATAATAGCAAAGACTTTGAAGATCTCTAGTTTTTATGTAGAAAACAAGTTTTTTTCCCCCTTCCTCAAAATGTCTAAAAATGTTCGACTTTGGTTAAAATGTACTTTTTACACTAAACATAATTTTTTTTGGTAAGAAAAAAGACGGTAATATTTATATGTATAAAAGTAGATTTTTTGACCATAAAATAATATTCTTTATATGTATAATAGTAGAGTGTTTGACCACAAGGTAATATTCTTAAAAGAAGGTAATATTTGGTATATGTATAAAAGTAGAGTAGTTAACCACAAAGTTTAGAAATCCATATAAGGCAGCCATTTCATAATAGTGAGTCTCTTTTTTACGATCATCCAAAGGTGAGCTCCACATATCATGTTTTTAGATGTTTTTAGATGGTCAAGATTTCTACTTCATCCTATCATGTTGTTCACTCGTTTTTATGTGATTGCAGGTTCTAAGCGGAAAGTAGCACGTCCTTTCTAAACTACTCAGATGCACAACCATTCTAAACTACTTATAATTTAATTTTGTTTGCGTTTTATCCTGTGAACTTCAGTTTAGGGTTTAAGGTTGGGTCATTACTTAATTGGAAATCATGAGACACTACATATGAAAACCCTAATTATCTAAACTTTGTCGGTGATCTGGAAACCCTAATTTCGGCGGCGCCGCCATTTTCATGGCTGGACTTCTCACCGCAGAAGGGTGCATACGCGGGGGTGCCCTTAGCTTTCGACTAGTATGTCTCAAGTTTTCACCTAGGGTGTCTTAGGGTTTCTCCTAGGGTGTTTTAAGGTTTCACCTAAAGAACAAGGTGCGAGTGTACAACCTGTGAGTGAGTGAGTAACGCTCGAAGCCGAGTGAACAACCTGCGAGTAGATGAGTGAACAACGTACAAAAAACCTACAAGCTACATCACCAACTTGCAAGCAACATCACCAACTTGCAAACGTCCTAACTAATCTACTGGTCCTCTCTCCTCACTTCACCCTCATCTCTCTCCTTCCTGTCCTGCATGTGTTGTGTGTGTCGAAGTCAGTAGTCTGAAAGCAGCTAGGGTCAGAGCGGCGTAGTGGAATTCGGAGCGGCGTTGGCAGTGTGGGCGGGCTAGGGTTCGGCGTCGGCAATGTTGAGCGGGCTCAACTCTCTTACGGCCCGTGTGTACGCACGAGGCTCTTAATCGTGCCGTTGCTTTTAGTTAATACCCCTTCTAGAGTTCGTTGATACCCATTATTTAGTCATGTATCCGGTCATACCTTGATCCAGTCGTATACCCGGTCAAACCTTGTATCGCTGTAAGGGAAAAAAAAAGAAAAAAAAAAAGAGTTTTTTTTCCATAGATTTGGACGAAACTGAAATGCCTATAAGTAATTTTCAACAATTCAAAAAAACTTGAATTTTTTTTCCCTTGTAGATTGAATCTGGAGGTATCATCCTAATTTTTTTCGGATTTTTTTGATTTTTTCTCTTTTTTCTAAAAATTCTCAAAGGTCGCTGAAATCACCATAGTGAAGATTTGCAGAATTTCTTCCGATTTCGTAGATTCTAGCTCCAGCTCTAAATATGAATTTGAGTCATCAACATGATATTTTGTGATTTTGAGTCCAAATAATGAAATGAAGTTTATGAAGCCTACTTTCCATTCCAATTTGAAAATATGAAAAATTTGAATAAAATTAAAAAAAAATTATAAATTTTTTGTAAAAATCCGGGCATATTTTTGTAGTTTATTTGTTGAAATTAGCCAAGTCCGTAATTCTTTAATTACATTTTAATTTCAGATTTAGAGCGGAAGCCAACTTTTGGCATTTCATCCACAATTTTTCATCCAATGTTTTTCATCCAATTTTCATCCGCAATTTTTCATCCGCAATTTTTCATCCAATGTACGACCGATTCTCTCATGTTGTTTTTGGAGTTGAGTAGGGGTGGACAGTCTTTGAGGCATGCTCCATCAGAGCTTGGATTTGCGACACATGGGAGCGCTGAAGGTATTGGAGGTGGCACTGGACCAATATTGCCATCTGTTTCAAGACAGAGCGAACCGGAAGATGTTGTTGAATTTCGGGAGACCTTCACTGCACCGATGCCATTTAGGGATGGCTTCTACTATGATGCAAATGGCGTAAGGCACATGCGACACGGCGACCCTGGCAGCTATAGATATGAACAGTCTACATCAGTCAGTCTTGGAGATAGTCCGGTGCGAGAAGAGGAGTTGGCTGAAATGGTAAATAGTGCCATGGAACACGCTATGGGAGTTATATCGCCATAGGATGATGAAGACTCTGAGGTCATACTGTAGCTAAACATACATGATGTTTAGGTGACTAGTACAATGTGATTGGTATATTTGCTTTAGAGACGGTTTGTTTGATTGTAGTATATGATCTTTGTAGTATTCAATAGTTATATCATGTATGGTTTTATATATATGAAAAATATTGAGTTCTAAACCTCACACTTCATCATTGTATTGTGTGCTTTATCATTACATCTCCTACAAATTGTATTTGTAGCACGACACTAAAATTTACTTAAATTCATATAAAATTTATTTCATGCAACAAATTGTATATGAATAGTTTCTTGTAAGTACATGGTCAATGTAATATTGTCAATGGAATAAAAATGAAATACCGTAATCATATATTATGCATAATCTTACCGAAATGGTGAAGATGATTTACTTATGTACACATTGAGAAACCAATATTCAATGAAATTGTCACAAAAATATAGCAAAGGAAAAATAGGGATTGTCGGATTTTTTTTCCTTCCAAAAGACATTTCTGCTCAAAATCTTGTTGTTATTGAGCGCCAATTAGCGCACTTGGCCAAGTGCATAAATTGCTTAATTGCGTGTTTATAATCTTACATCCCGTGCGGTCAAAGTGTATGCAATTTTGTGAGTATATTACTTAGTAAGTCTTTATGGAGATCCTACGGTCAAAAGGATAAATATAAGGTTTTGTTTCCTCCCTTCCTCATTGAACTAGAATCAACAATTTTGAAGTGTTTTGGTGTGAAATCATCACGGGCTTCTAGGGGTTAAAACAAAAGTTTTGTATGCACTGAGAGAGATCAACAATCACAAATCAAAGAAGAGTTTCTTAAAGACAAATCTCAATAAAAAAAAATAAACAACAAAATCATTTTACATGTATGTAAAATACAACAGAGTATGTAGCATGATATTTGTAGATATTTAACCTTAATTGAGGCATTTTGCAATGCATTCCTAGATTTTCTACAACTCCAAATTGTGATATGGTTTTTGCAAAGAACACATGTAATATAGGCGTAGACCTTAACTTCAAATTTCACAACCTAATTCCTCATGAATTGAGATTCAACACATTCAAAGACCACAATTGGATCTCGTGGGTTTAGGAGGTTAGTGGTCTCATGACCCTCCTCCTCCTCCTCCACATCCACCCCCTCCACCCCCTCCACCTCCTCCATCGCCACCACCACCGCCACCTCCATCGCCACCTCCATCGCCACCTCCATCGCCACCTCCATCACCGCACCCCCAGCAATTGCTTTGCACAGAGGCCTCTATCGCCGGATCCAGGTCTACATCCGCCCGCCGTTTCTTCCCCTTCTTCGTGGGCTTCACTGTTGTTTTGTATTTGTTAGCCTGCTTCTTGCATTTCTTAGCGCACAAAGCAGTAGACGTGAGCGCTGCGGCGCCTTGGATTGCTACCGCTCCAATCAAAACCACCACAAGCGGCAACATGCTGACTCACACTTCGCTGGCCACCTTAATTTCTTGTTGAGATGCCTGACATGAAGGGAGGCGGAGGAGTTAGTCGGAGTTGTATTTATGTTAAGCAAATTTTACCCTAGTGAATGGTGTGATTTTCCCATATGAGATCGTCACGTATGACAAAGACACAATCAAACTCACAACTACTTTAGAGATATCTCTGATTTCTAGACAATGAAGGATCCTACGCAACGATGAAAACCAACATGAAGAAAGCAGATATTAGAAACACTATGCCTGGAGGTTGGAGTTAGATAGAGAGAACCATTAGTTGAATTGAAACTATCTTCAAACTCTAAGAATCAACAATCCTATCACAATAAATTTTCCACAGCTACGGCTCTGCGCCAACCACAACTAGCAAGAAAAACTGCGTTCACTGAACATCACTCAGCAAGACGTGTCAGGCAGCCAAATTTCACAGGGACGTAAAGATTACAGAGATCTCTGAAGCTGCAATTTCAAGCTCAGTGTCAAGTGTTCACATGATCAGTACAGCTACCTGTCGAGCACCACCAGCTTGCAGCAAATCAATGCAGCTCCCGACACAAGGATGAGGTTCCCGGTGCTCTGTAAATCCCAAATATGACCAGCAACTAGACAAGTGCTCCTAGATGAGCTACAGATTGAGTCACCAATATATACATGAGCACTAAGTACCTACTCTCGTGAAGAGAAGTCTTCTCCGGGCTGGAAATGTCAAGTGGACCGGGATTCGCAGCAGATGGGAGGCAGTTGCGTGGTGATCATCCGCTGAAGGTGCTTGGAACTGCGGAGGACATCCAATAGTCGGCCGCTTGAGAAGTTCAGTCGATCAGCTGCTCTGACTACTCTAAAGTTGGTATTTAGTGTTTACACTTGTAAATGCTATAAGTTTTTATTCTCAATGAATATTTTTATCACCTATGTTTACAATGATTCTCCTCTCTAATAGTATGAATAGTTATGCTCTTAGTATAAATATTCGTCACGAGTAAAAATTTATAGCATTCCCAAGTCATTTACTGTGCTTAACACTAAATACCAACTTTTAGTGTAGTTATGATCAATGCCCTGTCAATTTCTGTCAATCGAACGTGTCATAATGCGCATGAAATGGGTTTTTCTTCCACTTGTGGGACTTTCATTGGGTGTCGGTTTTGGAACAACATGCGTAATGCATGTTGGTTTCATGTCGGTAACTATACCATGATATTCGTGTGTCTGTATAGAATTGTACGTACATGTGTATGGTTCCAGGAAGTTCAAGGTATTGCACCCCTCCCGACCTATTACCGTGGTACCCAATCTGCTACCGTGGTGACATACAGTCTAACCTCTCTATTACGGCACTCCATTATACGACAGCCTTATTATATGACACATTTTCTCGAGACCAAACTTTGTAGTCTTAAACTCCCCCTGCAATACGACTATGACCCTTGATATTGTGACACTTTGAGACCCCCACTTTGTCATGTTATTGAGGGAGTAAATGCATTGGGAATAGGTTATCATGATGGGAACAAGTTGTGAACAATGGGAACATGTGCATCACAAATTAGGGCTCTTTCTTTCTGGAAGATACTTTTTGGCAACCTTTAGATATCTATAAATATGCAATTTAATAAAACCTCGATAGTATGACATTTAGGTTCAAATTAAGTAACAATTAACTAACATCAACCCTCTATTAATAACTCTTTTAAAAACTTGATTTTCCAAAAGACTTGTTTCGTTTTAGAAGAATTGGTTATCCCTTATTTTGAAAAGTTTGCAATAGAGATAACATTTTTACCACACAGAGAACATATGAGAGCAATACAAACACAATATTGCTTGTCTAGTTTAAATTACCCCAATAGAAAATTACTACCGTGCAAGTGTAAGTACATGTTGTCCTTGTCAGGGCAAGGACAGTTCCGGCCCCATACCAGTTCCATGTCCCATTTCTTATGCCATTTGAGATTTTATCCGACGGAATCTGACACGGAACTGTATGGGATTGCAGGACAGAAAATATATGTAGACATTATGATTATATATTGTTACCTATACAAGCCTTGTATGGAGAAAAAAATGGAGTTGAGATCGCCTTTGTACAGTACCCTCACACAAGTATACGTACTTTTTGCTTTGGTACGTTTCCACACTACACTGCTGCCAACTTTGGCACCGTCATGAGGGCTAAAAATTTGTCAATTTACCATGAAATTTTTGGCACAAGATCACTTCTATGTTGAAAACATGTGTGCCAAATTTCGAGGCCGGAAGATTTATACAGAAAAAGATATCCAAGATTTACCAACATGGGGTAGGTGTCAGAAAAGATTCACAACTGCCAACTTTGACACCCTTCCAAGGATTGAAAGAATTTTTTTTGCCCATGTAATTTTTAGCATGAGACTATCTCTATGTTGATCACATGCGTGCCAAATTTGAAGGCCAAAATATCTACATATCAAAAGATTTTTGAAATCTACCAACATGTATAGTTGTGAGAAACATTTCACTGCTGCCAACATTGACACCCTCCTAAGGATTCAATTTTTTTTTCCCCATCATACTTTGGATATAAGACCACATCTATGTTGGTTACACATGTGCTTAATTTCAAGTCCAAAAGACCCACAAACAAAAAGAAACAAATCTAAATCTACCAACATGTGCAGTTGTGAGAAAGAATCAGCGAAACCACTTCACTATTGTCAACTTTGGCACCCTCCCTAGGTCGGAAAATTTGTTAATTGACCATGAAATTTTTGGCACAAAATCACCTTCATGTTGACAACATGTGTGCCAAAATTCAAGGCCGGAAGATAAATACAAAAAACCATCTTCAAAATCTACTAAAATATGTAGCTACGAGAAACAATTTTGAATATCCTTTTTTCTATTCATCATGTGGCCTTGGAATTTGGCACACTTATTATAAACATAGAGGTGGTCTCATGCTAAAAATTCCAAGGGCAAAAAAAATTCTTTCAATCCTTGGGAGGGTGTCAAAGTTGGTTAGTTGTGAATGGCTCACAACTACACATCTTGGTAGATTTTGAATATCTTATTTTTTATTTTTTCTCTGGCCTCGAAATCAGGCACACATGTTGTCAACATAAAGGTGATCTTGTGCCAAAAATTTCATGGTAAATTGACAATTTTTCAGCCCTCAGGAGGGTGCCAAAGTTGGGAGCAGTGAAGTGTGGAAACGTACAAAATCAAAAAAGTACGTATACTTGTGTCAGGGTACTATACAACAAAAACTTAACCCCTAAAGACCCAAAGTCCTCTTGGGGGACATTTGGAGTTTGGGTAAGGTACCACATTCTCAATTCTAGGCATTATTTTCTGAGATTTTTTACTGAATGGACAAATTTTGATTAGCTTTGCGTAGACAAAAATTTCGTAGAATTCCGACTTACAGTTCAAAAGTTACAATTTATTTTCACTTACATATACAAATAGTGCAGCAGTTTAGTGTGACATATCACAAATATTGTCACTAAACTTTAATAACTTCTAAATTCAATAGAAATTTGAGTTTTTGTCCATTTAATAGAAAGAAAATGTTTTCTTGGATAGGAAATTGAGATCTTTGCATCTACCGTACGGATTTGTGAATTTCAAAAATTTGAGAAGGATATGATATATGCAAAATATAAAGTGTATTGTTGATTCTCAGCACATAGTTGCATTGCATGATTTTTTAGGACATCTTCTACACCTCTTCTACTTCTAGAATTTGGTGCGCATGTGCCTAACATGATCCTTTTCAAGTTAACATAATAAATTCACCGCCCGTAGTGCAAAAAGTTGCCATAGAAGGTGGTCGAAGTTTGTTGAAGGTGTTTAGTATGACCTCAAAAAGAGATTATGTCTCAGTTCAAAGGCTGATATCTTTCAATCCGTGCGGTCAAACTTACCAAAATTTTCACCACACACTCTCTTACAACTCTAGTAGAAGATCCTACGGTTAAATTTTTAGATAAAACATTTTGTATCATTTCATGTTGAATGCGCTGAAAATGGCAGTTTTGGAGTGATTTTGAGGGGGAAATGTCTTGGTCCTTTAGGGGTTAAGAAGCATTGAAACAACACCGGATTAGGTTTAGAACTACAGTGCCAAATATTTGATATTTAAAAAAAATGGAGTCCTACAAAGACAATTACTTTTGGGAAGTTGTTTCTTCACTATGTAATTATTTCTTTTGAAAAATAGTCTATGAAAATTTTGGAAGCTATTAGTAGAATATAGATTTCAATTTGACCTTGTAAGATCGAACGTCCAGTTTTGATTTGCTTGGCCACGTTGATCTCTATAGCAAACGCTATAAGCCACCTCCAAAAAAAATTAATAGAGACTTTAGAGGCGTGGCAAGATGAGCACCTACAGTGGCAAGCACAAGTAATTGGACAGAGAGGCATCTCTCATAAATATGCCCACTGTAGCATAATTAATGAGTTCGTAAGATATTTTTTGGGATTGCTTTAGTCAACACACCACATGGCACCTTATTAACATTGACTCCTTTAGAATTTGACACTTGTAGAGATTATACATGCAAAGATCATGAAGAGGTGCGTACGACTTATTATGCTCACAAGTTGTGCACACCATAATCTTCTCATTACATATCCATTGTAAAGCTTTTTGTTGTGAATTTTTTTTGTAAGATTTGGAGAGGCCCTTGGAGAGTAGCCATGGCTCCTAGAAGATCTGAGAATGATCGCAGAACAGTTCTTGAAATGTATGAGCGAGGGAACTCATACAGAGAGATTTCAGCACTTTTAGGCATTCCTCGAAGCACTTGTTCTGACATAGTGCGACGGTTTCGTGAGAGAGAGACTTTGAAAGACAAAGCTTCACCTAGTAGACCTAGAATTCTTGATGAACGTGGTGACTGTGACATTGTGAGGAGGTTAAAGGATCCACATACTAGTACAGCTGCAGCTGTAGGACGTGCATTACGATGTGAGGGTATGCGATTGAGTGATGATACGGTGAAAAGAAGTCTTCGGAGGCAAGGGCTAAGAGCATGTGTGAAGACCAAGAAGCCACTTTTGACAAAGAAGCATTGAGCTCATCGTTTGCAGTGGGCAAAGAAGTGCAAACATGCAACTTGGGAATTTTGGAGTCATGTCATTTTTTCTGATGAATCCAAGTTCAATCTTTTTGGCTCGGATGGACGTCAATATTGTTGGAGAAAGAGTGGAGAGCGTCTTTTGGATCAGCACGTGCAACCTACAGTCAAATATGGGGGAGGAAGCATAATGGTTTGGGGTTGTATGAGTTGGGAAGGAGTTGGCAAGCTTCATTTGATTGAAGGGAAGATGGATAAATATGTATATCGCAATATTTTAGAGACAGAACTTCTGGGCACTATACAAGTGCAAGGTTTAGAAGAAGATCATGTTTTGTTTCAACATGACAATGACCCAAAGCACACTGCACATTATGTTGTAGATTGGTTGCGTGCTCAAAAGTTTATTACTATTAGGCATCCTCCACAATCACCTGACCTCAATCCAATAGAACATCTTTGGAATGAAGTAGATTGTCGTATGAGGAGGTTTGAGAGGAAACCTACCAGAAAAAGTGACTTGTGGGAGAAGATTCAAGAGATTTGGTACAACATAGAGGTTGATGTTGTCAGGAAGTTGATACGCTCTATGCCTCAAAGAGCTCTTGATGTCTACCATGCAAAAGGTGGATATACACGGTGGTAGCGCTTGTGAGTGGTTAAGAGCTAAATCATTGAGTCATATAGTTATAATGTGACTTAATATATTGTTTTCTATAGGTGATATTCAATAAAATGAATTCGTGCATAAAGAGTTGGACAAGCTTGTTGCACATATGAATTATTGTGTGTTTTTCTAGTTCTTACTTTTATTGAAAACTATGTGTTTTATGCTTGTTGCATCTATATACTCTAATGGTTATATTCTTGCTATTTTATGACAATTCATGTGGATGTGGTAGCTAATTTTCTAAAGAAGCTTCTATTGTATGACTATTTATGCTTGCCACTGAATTTTGGAAGCTATTAGTAGAATATAGATTTCAATTTGACCTTGTAAGACCTAAGGTCTAGCTTTGATTCGCTTGGCCACGTTGATCTCTATAGCAAACGCCATAAGCCACCTCCAAAAAAAATTTATAGAGACTTTAGAGGCGTGGCAAGATGAGCACCTACCACGACCAACGCTATTAAAATTGATGCAAACATTGGCAAACTACGGTGATTTCTGTGAATTAGGTTTGCAATGAAATGTACCTCTATGTAGATGATGTTCAACAAAATCTATTTCGCTCATAGATTCTCTATGGCCTCGTGAGCTTGTAGGCTTTAAACATTTAGGGACAACGATATATTGGTCTATGATCTATGCCGCCTTTCCTCAAAGTGCCAATGGTCCAATGCGGGATTCCCTTGGTGGGTCATGAAAACTTGTCCACATATGATGCATGTGGATGGCCCACTTATGAAAGTCAACAACCACAAATTGGGAGAGTGCTTTCTACATGGAAATATGATGGAAATATCGTTTGACCTACACCAAAATTCTCCTTTCTTGCAAATCCGTTTGACTACGGCACAATGTCTCATTGCATTCGTCAATAGCACTCAAATTCACGCAAGTTAATGGAGTTCATGGATCAAGTAGCAATGAACTATCGGTAAAGCTACTGGCAATTCACTTCAAAAGTGACCACCTATGGGGCATGTCGATTTCAAAGGATTAATCCCTGAAGGAACAAGTGTTTGTTTGAGGTACAATTTTTTTTTCCACTTTGATTGCCATTATCTTCCAATTTTAAGGTCAAAATTCACAAAATATTTCACCACATCATCTCATGTAGGTATATCCTACACAGGTGTCATGGGACGTGGCATCAAGGGCCTCTCCATATCGTAATATTTAGCGAAGACTAGTTTTTTACTAATCTACAGATTTAGGAGTTACGGCGGCACACCGCATTCATCCATTGATGATTTTCATCCACTTAGGATTGTGTGTGTGTGCGTATAGCGCCGCACACGTCCTTGACTTGACATCTTTGTCAAGTCAAGATTGTGGAGTGCGAAACGCTTGACTACACTTTTCATTTACTAATTATTCATTTGACAAAGACCACTCTTTTTCTAGTTGTATAAGAGGTTCAATACCATGATTTGGTTGATGCCTACGACGTTAGTAATTATGGTAGATCAAATAGACTCTCTCAAGGTTGTACATGCAAATTTTTAAAGAGCTTTTGAGGAGGTCGTTTCTGGAGTTGGAGTCTCTTATGTGGAGGAGCCAACATGTTGGAAGTGCATCAAAGAATGAAAGCCTAGCTCGTCATCCATTTTAGCTAGATACCAATTTTTCATCATTGGTAACATTCAATCAGCGGCCGCCCTTCATTTTTCATATCATTTAAGGGCCGCCATGGCTGAGGGCACATAATCGTGGAAGCTGAGGGAAAATAAACGTGTACAGCCACACGCGTTGGCCCGGAGGCGCGAAGGACTGATGCCTGTAATTGGGCCTGATCAGAAGCCCGCCATAGGTTGTCATCGGGTCATCTAGCTAGGCAGAGTTTACGGCAACAAAATCAAGGAGAGTGAAGACAGTAATTGGGACTTGGGGCAAGTGGACGGTCGTTGAGCCATGCCACGTGGGCAAGGAAGACGTGGACCCCGCAATGAGTGCAAAGGGAGGCGAGGAAGAGACAATCCGATTCCGGATACTAGCCTAGCCTACATCCGACAACTGGTTGCGAGAGTTGGAGCATCAGGTGTAGTAGAAGGTTGTTGCCTTTGTGGGCTTTAACGGGCCAACCGTCAAAAGAGATCTAAGGGCGTCGAATGCATTTGCGGCAGGGACACAATTCAATTAAGGTACCTTTTGCGTGCCGCGAACCTGATAGTGTCAATTTTGAAGCAAATTTCAGAACATCTTTGGACTCAAACATCAAGTTTTTAACTTTTGCATAATTAGTTATTTTGCGATTTTGATTGCAAATTTGACTTTGCAAGGAAAATCTAAGACTAGTACTACAAAAATTTGTTGGTTTCCAAAACGTCAAAAACAATCACATATTTATGTGGTTTTTATTATAAAAAAAGATTAGTGTCTAAACTTTGGAGGTAGTTTGCAAGGGCATTTTAACTCAGATGTCAGTGAAATTTGCACCTACTGCTAGGGCATTCCGCCATTTGTCCAATTTTAGTGCTAAATTGGCATATTGGCACGTTTGTCACCCAATGTGTGAATTTCATTTGGAGGACTTATGTTTTTAAACACCGCGACCGCATTAGCGCTACTTCCATAGTTTTAGACTTGGGGAAAGACACCTTTGGATGTTCCCTTTGTATTATTGCAGGTTTTTGCGACTAGTGACCATCCACTACATGCCGGTACGAGTGGCTCTAGTCATTTTTTATTTACCGCTTTTATGTTGTTAGAAGAGAGGATTTGATTTTAGTTTTTGGATTCTTATGCGATACCTCCCCCGTGTTGGGGGCTTGTTGCTAGTGTTTTTTGGTGGCCCCAATTCTTGTTGCCCTAGATTGTGATAGAGTACCATAGGGGTGAAGTCAAGTTCATGATCGGAAGACCTTTCTATGTAGAGGATTGTGGTTGGACCTGTGCTAGCTGAAGGTGATGACTGGTGAACTACAAAGTTTGGTGGTTTTTTGCAGTTGCAGATTGCCCGTTTCTACCCTTATCCTTTAATAGAACCCATCAATTGATCCCAGGTGGTTTTTTTAATAATGAATACTCCGAGTCAGTATTACCGCTCCCCTTCACCAGATCACTCGGAGAGGGCTTCCAACAGTGACTTTGGGCCAAGGTCAGATAGCAATGAGGCTTTTGAGCCAGTTTTGGCGTTAGATACTGATCGTAGGCTTTAGATCTGGGACGTGGACACGTTTGACAACATGAAGGACGATCTCCATCATGTCGTGCAAGACAGGTTCTCGAGACCAATTGGAGGCATTTTCCTGCCCGATTGGCGGCTCCGATTCGAAACCTCGATGAAGGAAAAACGCAACAAGACGCCATCGATTAACAACAGGTATGCGTTCTAGTTGTTGCCCCAACAATTGGAGCTGGAGGCCGTTCTGACGTACAAGAAATGGACCACGCATTACAAAGCAGAGTTATGCCTTGTCGAGAAGTACTAGCGCTAGCGTGTGGAGTTGATGACTGCACTCAAGGAGGGTGCGATTGCCCAACTCTTGCCTTCCACCGAAGAGCTTAAGGTGGAAGAAAGTTTCCTAGGTAAGGACTCCAAAGGCAAGGGTATTGCCATTGTAGGCACACGGTCTGGCATGGAGGCCATGTCATGTTTAGCCATAGCCACACATGCATTATTGGTGGATGTTGGCAATCGGCCAGGCTTTGATCTTCTACCGCAATTCATGGCACATCTAGAGGTGGAGTACATGGAATTCAGGCGTGATCAGATGCAACGCATCCAAAATTTCTGTCAGGAGAATGAGGTATGTATACCTGGTTGACGCGGTTGTCAAGGGAGGCTGGTGATGTGTTCACAAAGCGCTAGCTGGTGAAGATCTTAATTTTAAAGCTAGATAAGCGGATGGTAGAGTTAACTAGTTCGCATCTTCTTTTTCGGTACCACATGAACGCCACTATAGTGTAGGCGGTGACTGAGGTACAAGCGCTTCTTAGAGGGCCGAGCGTGAGCGAGGCCATGGATTTGGTCACATCACTGTTGGAGGCTCCCAAACAACGAAGCTTGCTACAGCTACTGGTAGCTTGGCAGAGGCACAACCTATAAAAGTTGTGCATTGTTGGGCTTGTGGAGAGGCTGATTATAGAAAGGCGGATCCAAATCGTTCCAAAAAAGAAGGAAGTAGGGGCACTGAAGGCCAAACCCAAGACCGAGGCGGCCAAGCCTGTAGAGAAGGCAGGGGGCAAGGGAAAGAAGATGGTGACATGTTCTCATTGTGGCAAGACTAGCCACAGTGATGTGATATGTTTTGCTCTTCGCACCCAGGATCTTTAGATGTTAAATCGGATGTCGTGAAGACACTTCAGATCGAATTAGCGGAATTGAAGGAGAATTGAGATCAATGCGATGGCATCTTTGGGACAAGTGGTAGAGACACGGCCTCCGGTGAGGGGTCAAAGCTCATCTTCAGCCCTAGATTGCTACTTAAATGGCGCCTCAAGGGAAGTGGTGGCAGTAGTTGCCACTTCTGCTCAGACTATCGCAAAGGCGGTGGCACCTTCTCCTTGTGTGGGGAAGTAGTGGCCATCCACGCCACTCGGATTTGCCGGACCACATAAGTCAGTCCCGGCTACCTCTTTCTTTTAGCGAATGCAGCCACTTCTACTACCGCTACTAGTTTGACCAAGGTCCCACTAGTTACTCCCACCTCTAAAGATGTTGTATACACCTTAGCATAGAAGGTATTGCAGTTGCCAGTGTTTGCCAGTGTGGACTTTCTAATACCGGATTTTCAACCATCAAATGTATTCCTGTAGGCAAGTAGTATGTTGGAGGGCAACGTGTTCATGCCATCATTAGAGGTGTCGCAAGTAGTGATGGCTCCACCCTCTGAAAAAGATTTGGTGGCTATGCGGGCCAAGATGGCGGTGGAGGCTATTTCCGCGTTTGAGGCCAAGGCCACTTCCACACCTATGGAGCAGCCCTCCGGAGATCAGCCCATGATCTCAAGAGTGGTTAATTTGTCTGACGTTGCGACCTGGTCAGTACGAAAGCAACGTAGTGTGCGTCCAAAGGTCAAAAGCTTGGTGAACGATGACACAATCATGGTGGTTGGTCGTACGGATGGCAATCCCACCCAAGCTACCCCCCTTTGTGTCATATTGCACTTCGGAGCCCAGCCAATGATGGTTGGCGAGCAGTTGATCTAAGTACTTTGGACCTCGAGCCTTGCTCATTTACGATTGTTACATTGATGGGGGGCACGAAGGAGGCCATGAGTTATACCCCACATCCAGTTCAGTTGATATTCGGCATCGGATCTGGTCCATCGTTCTCTCACATATCTCTCTAGTACCCTGTGACTAGTGCCACCAACTATGTCATCTTGGTGCGTCAACATGCATTTTATCCACTTGGTTTTGGGATCGATAACATGACGGAAGAGACCTGGAGTAGGCCTCGGTGGTCAGCTGGTGATGGCAGAAAGGAGCTCATTCCAGTTGTCTTTGCAGTTAGACGGTGACTTCCACGGCGGGCACTATGTTTGAGTGCAGTGCTTTGGCATCTGTTTTGCCATGTGGTTCTCCGCTCCTGATGGAAATTTATGCATTTATGTTGGGAAGAGCTGAAACACGGGAGTACGTAACAGCACAGGGCCTTGCACATCATTGCAAGGATCCACTTCCTCTTTGGAGGACCCAGTTGGAGCTTACACGACGTAGTCGAAAGATTGCAGACGCCCTTAAAGCTCCACATCTTTCAGTGGACTCTCCTATTTCGTTGGTAGCTTGTACTATTTAATGGCGACAACCGGATGAGGGTATTACCCTTGTGGAGCTATTTTCCAGTATCGATACGAAGCTCGCTGCTGTGTTAGAGGCCGGGCTCAAGGTACGGTGGTACATCCACTTGGATAGTCGCTTTGCACCCAACCGTGCCGCTCACCATCACATTGAGCATCTTCTGGCGTTGTGTCCAGTGCAGTTACGACCTTTTGCCGTTCGCGAGTGTTTTGGCAAGTTGCAACGTGATGTGACGTTGATCACTGAGGATGATATCCACCGGTTAGGCCACGTAGACCAAGGCCATTCACGAGCGGGCAGTGGACGTGGCTTAGATGATCCACGGTCGGGGATCTTTGCAGATTTGCTCAGTCTCATCCAATGGTGGACTATTCACCAATCGACGTCATTGGAGTGTATTTTTTAGAATGTAATCCCATTGGAGAGTACACGGACGAAGGTGCATGAGGAATGAACATACATTAATCACTGTCTTGGTCCTCCCACATTTGTCGATGCTACAACGTTGGGCTCATACGCCCATCCGCCTTGTTGGATTTCAACCAACATTCATCGATAACACTTACCTCTGCACTTGCTTAAGTGCAACAGCCCGTGCGCCGTGATATTGATGACATCTTCAACGACTACGGCGTTTCCACGGAGGTTACCAAGGATGATGAGCCACCATTGGCCATGGTGAACCGCATTAATTTCACACGGGGGCATTTTCTCCATTTATGTGCTACCAAGAGTCTTTTTCTGTTAGGACCCGCGTTCCGGGCATGGTTAAGGAATCTACTTCCCAAACTTACAAAGAGCCTTCTGCCGATGAGAGGGAGCGGACGATGGGCTTTTTAAAAGGCACCACCGCTGCACCGGATCTCTTTGAGGGCCAACGTCGTTACTTGTTGGGTCAAGCCATTGACCTCAACACTGTTGTTTGAGTTTCTGGCCTATGTTTTGCCGTTCGGCACCATTCGTGTGACCATCCACGCCTGCTGAGAGCAGACTCTGATCGTCAAGGGGCAGCAATACCACATCTTACAGAGATTGAGGAAGCGAAACTGTTCTTTGGTTTGAAGAGGCATGCAACTGATGAGCTTTGTGCTCAGCGTCTCTTTGTTGCCTTGGCCGAGGGCTTTGGCTAAGAAGATGCCTGGGATATCTTTTCCCAATTTTATCATCACAATACAAGATCTTGATGAATCCCGTGAGTGAGGAGTCTGGGGACATGAATGCCCTCTCTGCTACTAAGTAGCAATCACCGGTCCTACCGGTAAGCGGTTAGTCTCCTACGGTGGAGAAGAGACCACGGAGTTTGATGACTCACCTTTGGATTTGGGACCACATCTTACCGGTGCCGAGGCACGGAGGGTTCAAGCGTTTATATGTTTTTATCGTAGTTGTTTTGCCTTTTGCCTCTATGATTTGGACAGCTATACATGCAATCCAATACAGATTTAGTCGAAAGACATCCACGTGACTTCCGACGATTATCCATTGATGGCTCTGTTCATCCAAAGATGGTTGTAATGCTAGATGGCCTTCCGTGTTTGATTTGTGGTGAGAAGAAGGGCACGGCTACCATGTTGTATTGTGGCCATTGTCAAGGTGGTTGGCATATGGCTAGCTTGACGCCACCTCTTTCTACTCTACCTTCCGAGGATTGGACGTGCCCTTGTTGTCGGAGGTCTTGCAACCACGTTTCACCCAATGAAACGGCTTGATTTCCTTGTGGACTTGTCTCTGTGTAAATCGTTGCCATTCGGTTGAAAGACGTGGTTTCAATTCAGGGATTGGAAATGTAAAGATTGACCACGGAATTAGCAACATAGTTGCCTAAGGCGATAAAGATGGGGCTCACATTGCACTCAGCCTACCCTCTCTTTGATACTTCTTTGTATGTTTATTGATTTGGCGATGGGTGACATCTTTGACTAGATGCGTACAGTTGTTGCAATGACATCATCGTAGCCTTTAGTCTTCTTAGTAATGTATTGTCATAGCTGGATAGAAGGTCTCTTTATCCGCTAGGGGGGCACTTGAGGGTGTACTACGTATTCTTGTTTCAGGGTATGTTTTTTGTTTATCTGATGTTGGTTATGACTCTTGATTTCTTGTGGTTATCGATCTTTCTTTACACGACATAGTGGTCACTTTTGTACATAATTAATTCACAATGGTGAATGTCCAAAGTTTTTGAAAATTTCAAGAGATTTGTCTAGGTGATACCCATGTGATGCCAAGGAGGTACCCATGAAATATCTAGGTGATATCCATTGATACTCATTGTGTCCAAACCACTTAGATCTGAAAAATAATTAGTTGAGCAGGTAGTGACCAAAAGTGACCACTTTGTACGGGTAGAAGTAGATCCTACGGTTCCATTCTCACAAAGTTCATCTTAGCAGCTTTTAATCAATGGAGTAGAGATTCCCCTAATATGCCATTGTCCTTTAGGGGTTAATGCAGTATTGTTTTTGATGTTGGGGTAATGACAGAAGGGATTTCCTTACAAGGTTCCGGTTCCGAAAGACGTGCGACATCACTACTCTTTACAAAGACGAAGATAAGCGATCGATCCAGAAACTTATAAGCTAGTGAGCAAACCTTCAGATCCTCACATCTAGCGATCGACATCATGTTGCCCTTGGTGGGAGTGGCGGTGTTCCAAGCGGCGGCAGTGCTGCTGTCCACGGCATTCTGTGCGGGCGGGCAGAAGCGCAAGCGGCGCGGCTTCGGAGGAATCGGGCATGGCGACGACGGTGGCGGCCATGGAGACGGCGGCGGCGGCGGCGGTGGTGGTGGTGGAGGCGGCGATTAGGTGTCTCATCGCATCGATCTAATGTTGATCGATGAGCTCTCCGTTGATGCCGGTTTCTTCTTCCTGTTGGTTCGGTTTCGCAAGCCTCGGATCGACAGCTTTCTGTCCACTTGTAGCGCATTCCCTGCGGTCCTCGATGTTCTAGCTTATCATTTCAACACTTGTGCAGGCGGAGATTAGGTGCATTTCAGCTCGTCATCGATCATGGCATGAACTATCTCGGGGCTGATCTGTGATTTCTGCACTCGGATCGACTTGACTAGTGGAATTATTAGTAGCAGATTCTGATCCTCTTCTAGAAATACATGTAGAACACTAGATTCATCCGAGTTATGGTAGCAGGGAAGCCTGGTCTTGCTCACGTGATGTGATTTTCGCGTGTGATCATGTGTTCTTCCTTTTGATGACAACGAGTTGCTTCGCATTCAGTTGTTTTGCATTGAGACTGAAGGTTTTGACTGGTTGAGATTTTCGAAGTTGCGTTAGGTAGCAGCACCTCAGAATGAGAGATTTGCCTTTCGTGTGAAGGGAAGATGGGCAAGTTAGTGACAGATCTGAAGTAAGGACCGTGATGGAGTTGAAATCTGAATCCTTGTAGAGACAAAGAGTAGATGACATGAAGGAACCATAGACTGATGCTTCCTGAAAACAAGCACAATGAAAAGGGTAGAGGTGTTGTAACTGACATAAATAGGTACTACTAGTACCTTCACACGAAGATTATAAACTGACCGTGATTGTGGTGTAGGTTGGAACTGCAATTAGAAGAAGCAGAGTATGATCACCTTCTAATGTGCAAGTACCAATCACTTGCAGTATGAATTCAATGGTAAGCAACCTATGTACACGCGAGTATACATCCTACCTGTCACCAGATCCTTCACGTTTAGAGGACCAAAAAGAGGAGTATTCACAACACACCTCAAACCAATCCATCGACACGCCCCAAATGACCGGTCTTGATGGTTTCCACTACTAAATGGCTTTCTCTTCCGGCCATCTCTGCGCTTTGAATTACCTCTGCCTGATGTTCACACCATGAACAACTTCTACGAGTATTCGTAACATCCCTCAAACCAACCCCTAAATTCCATCAAGGCACCCCAGACCTATCTTGATGGTCTCCACCACGAAATTCTACAGCGTGACATCTATGGACAACTTCTACTCAAGCAATGTTGCAGCGTTAGTTTACAAGTGATGAGGTATGTGCTACTCCGACGCCAGATCTTCACTGGCGTAGCTCTCACCGGCATCTTGATCAGTGAGCCACAGCTCCACAGCGAACTGACGCAGCACCGGGGAGTTCGGCTTCTGCGGCACGAGCAGGAAGTCGTGCTTCCAGTCCGCCTCGCGTTGAATGTCATGCGCCAGCGTCTCCATGGCGAAGAACTTGGTCTCGCTCTCGACCTGCACCGTTAGGTAGTACGAGATTCCTCCTTGGCCCGGCGAGGAGGAGAAAGACGTGACGAAGAACACGTCGCCGAGGGCCTTCCTCACCTCGTGGTGCAACAGGAAGACCTCCCCCGGGTTGTCGCCCTCCACGAGCACGAAGCGGTCCGTGGAATCCATGGTGAAGGCGATGCTGGAGGAGTCTCGCCGCTGCAGTAGCTGCACGTTGTGCTTCTCGGCGATGTGGCGTGCCAGCGTGTGCTTTGGGCTCTCGTGCAGGCAGCTTGGGAAGGGGCACTGACAGGGGCGGAAGCGGCACAGATCCTCGTGCTCCTTGCGCTTGTTGTACTTTTGCATGTCGGTGCAGCCCTGGTGCGCGTACTTGCAGCTCACCAGCAGGCTCTCGATGATCTTCTCCACGGCAATGTTGCGGTTGTTGCCGATCGGTTTCGAGCACGAAGGACATCCCTTCCTTATCCTCTTGCAACACGCTGCGCACGCTGTGTGACCATTCTGGCACTGAATTCAACCACTCCTCACAATTTAGGGTTACCCAAAACCAAACCTTAAAACATGGCATCTGAACTACAGCAGCAAACGTACCATATCCAACCTGTTCAAGCTTCAGCAAGCATCATAAGAAGAATGAATGATGGTGGGGTTCACACATTATCAAACCTTAAGAATCACACATAGACCTATCACTCACAAAATGGCACCTCACTCACATACCATAAGAACATCTTCAAATTCAGCAAGCACCATAAGAACAATGAACGATGCTAAGGTTCAAACATCGGTTTTTCTGAATGATTATCGGACATGGATTATTAAGGTTTGAAGAGTAGACGATAAGCACAAGGTAATCGAAGCGCTTGTGGTTGGCTCACATGATTTGGCTGGAAATTCAACCTAAACATCATGGAATCATCGATTGAATTTTAAGAGAAACACGCAATGTTCGACAAACCCATAAGAAATTACACAAACCAATGGCCACCCCCAATCACAGCAGCGAACATACCATAAGAACTTCTTCAAATCCACCAAGCACCATAAGAACAATGAACAGTGCTGGGCTCAAACATCGGTTGTTTTCTCACTGACTATCGAATTTGGATGACAAGCACAAGGTAATCGAAGCGCTTGTGGTTGGCTCACATAATTTGGCTGACTCTCATACTAAACATCACCAATGTTCGACAAACCCACAAAGCAACGGCCACCCTCAACTCCCAGGGTGCGTTACCTGGAAGACTGGCGGAGCGAGCGCATCCGTGCAGATGGGGCAGTGGAGAGTGTCGGGATCCAGATCAAACTTGCGCTTCAGACGGTACACCCTCTCCACAGTCGCCATGGCCAGAAAAGCTCAACGTTGAAGCTCCATCATCCCTACAAGACTAATGCTCGGCCACCAAATTGGGCGATAACGTTGACATGAGTGAATTGTGGGCAATCATGTTATTGATGATGAGAAGATTGTTTGACAAGTTTGCTTTCGTGAGTGCATAATTGGGAGCGTCAGCGTCATGTTCCCACGTTCGTGACAGTATGCAAGGCAGGGAAACCCAAACCCACCGGCGACCCAATACCGCTCCTTTCTTTGCCCTTCCTAGATTCCAGGGAGGAAATGTAGCCTAAGTTACATGCCGTAGGACTTTCAATGAGTGATGTGAGGTCTGGTTGCATTACTTCCCTGGAATCTAGAAAGGGTATAGAATGGGGCGGTATTGGGTTGCCGATCGGGGTTGGGTTGTCCTACCTTACAAACCTCAATTCTATTGTCTCCAAATAGGACCTCAATTTTGTCGTCTCTAATTAGGACTCCACAAGTAAGGTAGGACAATCCAAAAGCGACCAGCGGCATAGTACCCCCCCCCCTTTCTATGCCCTTTCTAGATTCTAGGGATGAAATGTATTCTATCTTTACATGACTTATGAATTGACCAATGACTTTCAATAAGTGATACAATGTCGAGCTACATTACCTCCTCGGAATCTAGGAAGGGTATGCAAGGGAGCGGTATTAGGTTGTTGGTTGGATTTAGGTTGTCCTGCCTTAAGCTAGGACAATCCAAAATTGACTGGCGGCCCCATATCGGATTCACTAGAAGAGGCGGTATTGTGTCGCCAGTCGGTTTTGGATTGTCCTACCATACTTCTTGAGTCCTGAACAGAGACGACAAAAATGAGGTCCTTATTGGAGACAATAGAATTGAGGTTTTCAACCTCTAAAGTCCCAAGAGTTTCCCTTAGGGGACGTGTAGAAAGTTTGGACATGTTACTATGGTGTCAATTTATAACATTCTTCTTTGAAATTTTTACTGTAGATGGACATTACTAAAAGCTTTGTGTGACTACAATTTTCATCAATCCGACATTTAATGAAACAGTTATGTAATCTTAAAGAAAGACGTCGCGAGAGTGGGCACGTCATGCAAGTCCAAAAACTTTTCTAGAACAATCTATCAAATGTGAGATTTCAATACTAAAAATATTTCCTTTTAAATTTGTCTAAACAAAATAGTTGTCTTTAGTGGAAAATAGCATATTAACCTAAGTCAAACATTTTCACACATCGTTACACATTGTCGGGCAAGGTATCAAAAAAACTTCTTCCTCTCCATATTAAACTTAGAGATCTTTGTATTTCTATATTTTATTTCATATTCTACTTATAGATGTGGTGAAAAACGTCTTATTGCCCGTTTAGATTCTCATTTTGAAACATATTTAGTACACAAAAAAAAGAAAATGTGAATTGACAATATGTGAACCTCGACTCCATGTACAGTTGTTCTGAATATGCTACACCCTTTTCTACATCTAAAAATTGGCAAACATGGAAATAACATCATGCTTAACATAATAAAAATGAATTTAGACCTTGTGAGTGCAAAAATTTGACACCATGTGAAGTCAAAGAACTTTGCTTATCCACTCAACGTAGGGAAGAAAATTAATTGTTTTTTCCACTTCAAACAGTGTATTCTTTCAATCCGTGCGGTCATAGTTTATGAGATTTTTTGAGGACATTAATTAATAACGTCTTAACTGAGATCCTACGGATAAATGTAGAAATAAATTTATTCATTTCCCTCCTCACTCATTGCACTAGAACCAACGGCTTTGAAGTGTTTTTGGTGTGAAAATGCCTTGGGATTTTAGGTGTTAAGGTAGGACAACCCAACCCCCACCGACAATCCAATACCGCTCTCTTCTATACCCTTTCTAGATTATAGGAAGGAAATATAGCTTGTCTTTACATGAATCATGCATTGACCAATGAATCTATCAATGATATGATGATCGGCTACATTTCCTCCGTGAAATATAGGAAGGGTATAGAAGGGAGCAATACTAGGTCGCCAGCTAGTTATGGATTGTCCTACCTTAGAGGTTGTTTGCATGTGAGCCCAACCCAAGAGAGAGAACACCGGTTTCCATAGGAGGCCGGCATGAATAGAGTGTTTGTTCATTCCACTTACTAAAACGATGCCCACTTGACAAAGGATTAGTAGGATGGAACTACTTTCCCCTTTCAAGGGTAGACATTAAAGTAAAAATGAAACAAACCAAGAAACAAGAGTATTGGCAATTTTGAGAATGAGAGTGGTGCGTTTGAATTGTTTAAGAGGTATGTGGGTCGGAAATGGGTTGGTTATTTTCTAGTCTACGTTTGTGGAGGAGGATGGACATAGCATGTTGGATACCAATGGTGTTAAAATCTTTGAAGGTATTTTTAATGGAGGTCATTGAGATCTTAAACGTGGATTCCAATGATTTCATGGAGGGGATATGCGTGGTGGCTCTCGCTTCAACCGTGATTACAATTAGCGGGTCTACTTTCCATCCTAGTGAGCTAATTTCATCTAGAAGAGGCTAGTATTTGTTTATCTTGACTGATATTGTTTCTAAGGAGAACCGGTCATTGCAATATGTGAATTCTATGAACTGTATTGTAATGGATGAGTATGGAATTATTGGTAGAGGGTGGTTGTGTGGCACACCTCTAATGCATAGTAGATTGGGTTTAAATCTGGTGTTGCAGCGACATCTTTAAGTGTTGCATGTACATGGTAGTAACCATTGTGGGACCGTGTTTTCCGGAGGGTTGTTGTGGAAGGTTCTCGCGTCATAAAGATGAGGCATCTAGATTTACTAGAGGATACAAGCAGTTTTCTGATTTTCCATACTGCTTTGTTATGTCTTTTGACTATCAGTGCGTGGATGTGTGGTTGTTGACATTTGAGTAATACATGTAGCCATGTGTCAGTTCATTGGAGTTACAGATGAGACATGTAATGGAAGGGAATCTTTCTCAACCAAAGAATAGTTGTTTTTGTCCATTTCCCATATATTGGCCTGTTCTAAATTTTTTAATACATGTTTCCTGTGAGTCTATAATAAGAGGGTTTGTCCAAAATTCATTGGAGAGTTCCTTGTCAATGTTTCTATTTCCTGTCCATTTTTCAGTATTTGGAAGATTTCTAGCTAGTTCTGTTAAATTGTTGTCTAAGTCATATCTTTTAAGGTATTCGGGTAGGAATCTAATGGAGCCTTTGTCCACGGTGTCTTCCATAGACGGCCATTCCTTTCTTTGATAATAGTATGGTGTGGAATGGGCATGTTCAAATGATTCCCTAGCTTCTCTATGTTCTTTGTCTCTACCAATTTTTTCTAATTCGTCTGGTTTTTCATTGCCATCAATGTTCACATGAGCTCTTACTTTGTGTAATGATATGGGTTGTCTACGTGCTTGTAGCATTTGCACCATTGATGCTAAGATAATTTTATTTGGGTGGCCGTTGTGCATATTAGGATGTTGAATTTGCGTGTTTAAAAGGTATAATTCATTGATGCAGTTTGTGAATATGTATGCGAGCTCATTTGGGAATTTAGTATTTAATATTCGTAGTGTTTCATGGACAGCCATCATTTCGGTTGTAATGACGTTTTGTAGTCCATGGAGTCGTTTGGCTATGTTAATGTTTTTTGTGCATTATATATGCCATAGCCGGCTTTTTCTCTGTGCCAATGTCCCGGGCTTACTTCTTCTGGTTCTTTAAATGAACCGTCTATGTAGTAGCTGTATTCTGGATTAAATTTAAAGGATAGATTTGTGTTACAGGGTGGGAGTGGTATTGGAATGGCGATGGGCGTTTGATATGGATTTTTATATTTAGCTTTGGACCATTGTTTGTTGCGGTTAACTCTGTTGGGTGTAGGTGTTGATGGGGCTAATTTGGCATATATTTGTTTTATGTTGAGAGTACTGGTTAGTGATTTTAGGTGTTCTATGTTTGTTTGGGTGCCTATTGTGTTGTTCTGTTGATGTATACATATTATTTGTAAGGTGGATTTTTCTGTTCACGATTTTTTGTTTAGTTCTTCTGGTATGGTTGGTTCAAAATAAGCAATGGTGTCTGCTAGGAATAGACATATGATGTGGGAGTCTGGATATGGGCCTATATGAGGAGTGGGATTTTGGTACCAGTCTTCATTTGGCAGTGTAATATACGTTATATTTCTTGGATAATGTTTGGCTGCGAGTCTAGCCGAATGTAACGTTTTTTGGGCTTCTTCTTTGTTGTGTGGGTGTGCGTATCCAATGTCGTTCCATTTGTAGTCAAACGCTTTACCAAGTGAGCCAAAAACTTGATCTCTAGAGAACGGTGAGAAAAATTTAGATATCTTTGTAGAGCATGTGACTGGGGATGAGAAGTATGATTTTTGGATATTATATGTTGTAGTAAAGAAGTCTAGTATTTTTGTTGGTATAGTGTAGTGTGTCCTTTAAAGAGGTCAATTTTAGGAATTATGTATTTGTATCTTTGGTATAGCCAAACAACTTCAGTTTCAAATGGTTGTGTCTTCGGTTCTAGTTTGTGTGGAGTGTTTAGTACTATGTGGTATTGATTCCAAAGCCATTCTAGTTTATTTGTAGAAATAATTATAAGGTATTTTCCACTATTTTCATAGATGTGTGCTACGTTATGTTGAATTTGAATGGTATGTTTTTGTGAGTTAATGTCTTTCTGTGGATTACATTATGTGATATAGATCTATGCTAAGGGAATTTGCATAGGGGGTGTGATTGACCGTGTGTCTATACATTGGACTTGAGGGTGGTGTGCTAATATGATTTTTTGGTAGAATTTGATAGTTTGAGCATGGTAATATTGTTTGAGGCATGCTATTTGGTGAGTTGCAGTATTGGGGTTGTGCCATGGAAATAGGTCTCGTTGTGTTTGCCATGTATTGTATGTATTTCCATGGCTTCCCCATTGGCAATGGAATGACTTTTTATTTTAACATTATTAGTGTCATAGTATGTACGGTGTTTAATACCAATTATGTGTTGTGAAAGGTATGTTGTGGGGTTTTTGAGAATATGTGGAGGTGGTCTGGGCTATCGTGGTTGTGGTGGGTCGGGTGGGTGGGTAGGTGGGATAGGGGTATTAGGGATTATATTGTTGTGAGAGCAAATATATTCTTCTTTGAATGTGCGTGGATTTATGTGTATGTTACAGATATTCAAGCATGTGTCATGGCATTCAGGGAGAGAAAACAATTGTTTTGCTAGGTTTAATGCACTTTTTATTAGTTTGGTGGGTTTAGAGTGGTATATTCGGAATTCATCTTCATTCATTAGTTATGTGTCATTTGGTAGGGTGATTTGGTTGAGTGTTGTGATATTTTCTATGAATAGTTTTTGTGAGAGTTTCATGGACGTTTGTTCCATCAAGTGTGGGAGTGACGGGGTTTTTGTATGCCATATAACTTCTAAGGGTGTTGGTGTCATAAGAAAACTATCTATTGTGCTTTTTAGGTATGTGTTCCCTTCTGTCTTGAGTAAGAACAATGTACGAATAATGGGGGGTCTGTAGCAGTCTGGGTTTTTTTATTCTGGGTATTAGTTCTGCTCCCCCATATTTGGCTATTATGAAGTGTAGTTACCATTAAATATTCTCTTTAGTCTTCCTTTGTCATTCAAAGCGTTTAAAAGTTGTTCTCCAATACATCTCAGATAATATTTTTTTAGTGAAAAAGCTTCTAGACCAACATGTGTCGTGTGGGAGTTGTATTATTATTTTTGATGTACATATTGGAAGACCACATATTTTTTTTGTATTGCTATAATTTTTTTGTCTAACTTTTTTATTGTTGGCATTGAGTATGGTATAGTGTAGAAGCTGTATGCTATCCCGGGTCTAATAATAGTGTCAATCCTGTTAATTTTTTGTTTCATAGTAGCAGGGCAGTTTGTTAGTGCTAGACATTGTTTGTTGAGTTTTGTAGTGGTAACATGTGTTTGAATTTTCCATTTTGATGAAGGAACCATTTGGGCCCCTAAATATATATATGCTTCATTTTGATGCAATACTGAGATAACTTGATTTCTCTAGTTAATATTTATGGCTTGCATTTGTGCTTTAAAGGTTATGGGGTTCAATTTTGATTTATTGGGGCATCCAGTGACTGCGCATTTGGGTACTCCAACATCCATTTCAGTCCATTTGCAATATCTATCTTTTTTATTTAATTGTATTTGTAGGGATTTTGGTTTATTGGATAATGCTGCTAGGTCTCTGCGTATGCGGCATAATTGATTGTGGTTCTTGATGTGTTTAGTGTGTATTCATAGTTTCCACGTTGTAGCCATCTCAATAGAGGTTCCAAGAATATTATAAAAAAGATATGGACTTAGGGTGTCGCCTCTTTGTATAGGAATTGGGTGGGTTTTCCCGAAATGTTCTCCAATGAATGAGGTTGTGGATTGTCAGTAGATATTTCCAACAAGTGTGACTGCGTCTTTTGGGTATCAAAGGTCAGTCATAATTGCAAGTAGTCTTGCATGGTCTATAGATCCAAATGCATTTTTGAAATCTACATATAGAATATATATGTCTTGATTGCTGAATTTTGCGTCTTCAAGAGCAGCTATTAGTGTTTGTATTTGACGAGCAGTACTACGTTCAGCTCTAAATCCTTAGTGTTTGTATTTGACAAGCAGTACTACGTTCAGCTCTAAATCCTTCCTGGTTGTCTTGTAATATGTTGTGTTTTTCTCCATACGTGGACAAATTAATGTTAAGGTGTACTCGTATACAACTTTTAGATAGTGTTTGCTAAGGCAATGGGCCGATAGTTAGTAAGTATAGAGGGATCCTCTTTTTTATAGAGTAGGATAGTTAAGCTAGTTTTCCATAGTTCGGAAATTTGTTTTTGTCTGTAGCACTGTTTGAAGAAAAGGTATAGTAGTTTATGAAACTTTTGGGCATATTTTTTAGTATTGAATTTGGAATGCGGTCCGGTCCAAGGGCTTTGTTTTTACTTAGTTTTTTAAGAGATTTATCAAATGTTCCTTTATTAAAGTATGTGTGTAGTGGGATATTTGGTTCACCTCTTTTTTCTAAGATAAATCCGTCTACTTCATTCCAAGGGTATTGTCTAACATTGCATACACATGTGTCTTGGTGTGTGTTTTGGTGGTGGCATGGAGGTGTTGTTGGTTTGTTTATTTGTGACTGTAGTCTGTATATTTCATTAGCAATTTCTTCTGGGCATGTGAGGATGTTGCCTTGGTGGTCTATAGACTATAATGCAGTCAAGTGCATGTGTTGTGTTGTCTTTCAAGACCTTTTTGTTTATCTTTTTAGGGCTTTTGTCGTATAATTGTCTATATTTGGATATTACCTTTTTTATACATTCTTTTTTATGTTTAGTTGTAATTTTACAGGCTTGTTTGTTGGCTTGTTGTGCTAGTTGTGCTATTTCTGCAATCCATGTTTCTACCAAGTTGTCATTTGCTGGTGGTTGTGGAATGTTTGTATATCTCTAGATTTGCAAGTTGTGCAATATGTTATGGTTGCGCCAGTTTATGTTTAATTTTACAATGCGTATGGTTTTACAGATGAGGTGATATGTTGATAGATGTTGTTTCCATGGTTTTGCTAGTTTACGAGGTAAGAATCCACCTTGTTGTGCGGTTCTATGGGTAAGTTGAGGTAGAGGTTATGCTTTGCATGTTTGTTCAAGTGTGGCTGATATCTCTTGTGTTAGTGTATCCAATGTGTTACATGCTTCTAACCATTGTGTGTTTGTAAGATTTGTGTTATTTTTTAGAATGTTGGCAAGTTGTTCAATGATTAGTGAGTTTTTCTCGACGTAGGCATTATAGAATTTTTCCATGTTGTCAGGTGGGATAGGATTTAGGATTTTAATGTTGTTGTTGTTTGCTGATTGCGGTTTTCTACTGATAAGTGTGTTGTCTGGGATGTGTAGTTAACCCCTAAAAGCCCAGGCATTTTCCCTCATGAAACACTCCAAAACTGCCATCATCAACAAGTGGCAACGAAATCTAACATTAAAGTTTAATTTTAGATTTTTAACCGTACAATCTTAAAATAGACACGTATATGAACTTACAATACAAAATTTGATTGCAATCTACCGCACGGATGTGAAGATTATAGCGTTTGAAGTGCAAAGAAAAGTAATTTTCCCCCCTTGCCCGGCAAGGTCAGCCTACTTTGACTAGGTATATCTTCTAGTTTTTACATTGAAATGTGATCAAATCTTTTACCAATATGACTTATATGTTGTTAGCTATTTGTGTGCAAAATTTGAGGTCAATTCGAGGGGTAATAGATGTAGAAATATACACTTTAGTGAAAAGGGTACAAAATGTTGACAATTACTACGTAAGTGATATGAAATTGTTTGTTTCATACAAGTTGTTGCATTTGAGAATCCCAATGGTGGAAACTTTCAATTTACTTTTTCACTAATTTTAGAAAAAGAAACACTAAAAATAGTAAAATCCATCATTTTCATGAACATATGAATAAATAAAGCATTATGGATAAAGGGCAGTGTTTGAAATTGGGTGGCCAATTTGTCCCGTTGTTGACCGCCCTCGCAGCAGGACGGGGAATTTTTTTTTAAAAAAATAAAATAATAATAATAATAATAATAATTTTTTGGCGGGCCCGCTTCTCGCACGGGATGCTGGCAGGCCAGCTGACGGCTGATGTTTGCTGTTTTTTTAAAAAAATATTTTAACAACTCTTTGAATAATTTTCAATGCTTTTTCTACTTGGACTTCGTGTATAGAAGTCTGGATTCCTTTCCTCACTCTTTCTGTCCCAAAATTTTGCCCCATTATTCTCCTCAAATTGCATTGGTTGACATGGCTACCGCTATAGTCCAGACTCCCCATTTTGACCTTTGAAGGCTAATAACTTTTGAACCAAAAGTCCAAAATCATATTTGAAAAATTCCCCATATAGATTTCTTAAAGGACAATCCAATGTAAAATTTTCATAAGAATCGGATACTTTTTCCACTCAAAAGTTCATGCCCAAAATCCAAAACGTACTTCCCAAGTACACTTGGGCTCTTAGGGGTTAAAGAGGATAGTGATCAGAATTTAAGTTGTTATCTGTGTTTGTTGTGCTAGAGTATTGTTGTTGGTTTTGGGTGTTTAGATAAAATCCATCTATTAGGCTTGTCTCTGTATAGTTGTATCCACCTCGTCTTGAGAAAGTAGTATTAGTATGAATGTATGACAATTGTAGGGTATCCGTGTATGTATTCCATTCAAAGTCTATGTCCTGGGGGTGTGGTATGATTTCCATTTGTACAACCGATGAGGGCAATATCTCTATTGAAATCTCCTGTTAAAATATGGATGTGGTTTTGATGTTTTTGAATTTGATTTTTAATGTTTGTTTGTATTTTGTTTATAAGCATAATGTCATCCGGATGTGAGGGCAAATAGAGGTGTATGAGAAGCCATGGTTGGAATGGATTGTTTTGTACTTTTATAATTTGTAGGTAAGGTGATATGTTGGCAGGGGTGGGGATTTTGATTATATTTTCGGGTAAAGCATATGTTTTATTAATGAGTGTTAATAGTCCTCCTCTTGCATGTGTGTAGGGTCTTCTTTGTTGCATACATTTGGTGAGACCTTGGGTATTATTGAATATTAACTTATGGTCAGGGAATAGTCTTTCAATACATTTTGTTGATTTTGTGGCTGTTATTTTGGTTTCCTGTATGAAGATGAATGCTAGGGTAGATTGAAGTTCTGAAGTCAAATTTTGGATGCTGGGAAGTGTAGTGTTTAGTGATGCTACGTTCCAGGTGATGAAAACTGTGTTGTGTTGGTAATTTGTTGGGGGTTGTGGTATTAGAAGAGTGTAATTGTCGACCGGTAGGTGAGTATAATCGGGGATGGGTTCAAGGCATCGTAGTGACTCATTAATCAGTTCCTGCGAGAAGAAAGGCAATTTGTTTTTTAGTGTGTGGGGGTTTACTTACGTGTTGTTTTTGTGTATGTTGTCGTATAGTTTGTCGTGAATTAGGTCCGGTGGATTTATATGTTTTGGTTATTTCTCTGAAATTGAGTATATTTGTGCTCGGTGGCAATATGTTGCTCAGGGGGGTTCTCTAGAGCCGCGAGTGTGTGTAGTAAGTTAGTTGTCCAAATAGTATCTCAGTCTTGTTGGGTATTTGAAGAGATTAAGAATTGCATGATTCCAAGGATGCGCTAATTGTAACTATAATGGCATATATTATGTGTGTTGGGGGAAAATGTTGTATTGTTTGGATATAATGAAATAAGTGTGGGTATGTGTTGTTGTATTCATTATAAAGCGTGTGGGAGTTTTTTACAAGAGGCGCGTATATCTTTGCAAGATGTTGGTATTCGGGCTGAAATTTGATAGTACTTGGAATAAAGTACATTTGTTCTCTTTTCTTGTGTATTGAGGGATGATTGTGTAGCACATTCGGCATAGGCCCCGGCTTTTGTTCAATGTCACCACATAATAATATGAGGGATGTTTTGTCAATATTTTCTACTGAAGATTTCTTGATTTTTGTTTTTTGGTATGGGAGAAATTTTATGTTTATGATTGTGAGTGGAATATGTGTTTGTAATTGTGTTGTGAGGGTTAGTAGATATACTCCGGGGGTTGAATTATTGTAAGTGTTTTTGTTGTTGTTTGTGTCTTTTGCTTTATCAAATGTATGTGAAGATTTATTTTCTTTGTTTTGCACTTTGCTTTTGTGTGTATGTGTGTTTATTGTAGTGTCTAAGCTAGTGTTTGTAATGTTGCAAACTTTGTGGTGGGTTTTTGAGTTTATAGTTTTGTTTATTGTGTTTGTAATGGTGCTAGTGTTGGTTTTGGCTCTTTGGGATTATTTGTATATGATTTTTTGTTTACCTTTGTATTTGTGTTGATTTCAGGGTTTTTTCTGGTGTTTTTGTTTGTGTGGTGACTTTATGTGTGTATGTGTTTATGCATATATTTGATTTAGTGTAAGAATGTGTAATTGTGGTTTCATACTTGTTTGTATACACGGGTGCAGTCTTATGAGTGGATGTATTTTGTGTGTATGTATTTGTGTGTTTGGATAATTGCATGTAGGTATTCGTGCGTTTTGGCATGGGTCTAGGGTTTGTTTCAATATCTCCCCTCAATAGTAGTAATAGTGTACAAAATGTTATGGTTAGGATGTTTATTTTATTTTTGTTTTTGTTTTTGTGTTTGATTATCGGGTGTTTGTTTCATCTTTTTTTGGGAGTTTTTTGAATGGTGTTTTTTAGTTTTAGCAGCAGCCTCCACAGGTTCACGACGTTGTGAAATTGTCCAACTCCGCCACAGTATCAAGTAGGTAACGCAGAGGTATCCTACCTATATCAATCTTAGTATATCACAGCAGCCGCCACCATCGTGGTCTTGGACACGTGCGGCGGAGTATTACACGGGTAGTGCCTGGGTCTCATACTAGTATCATCTGAGCTTGTAGAGCCTAGGTATCATACTAGCATCATATTTTTGGAATTAATGTAAAGGATGGAGAAAATAAAATAATTCACTCCTGATGTGCTAATCTTGGTGAGCATTGAAATATTTTTTTCTAAAACAAGCATTAGTTTAGAGAATTGATGAAGTGGATAGTGGTTGAGGATCCAATTATTTGTTAAACATACATTTCATTTTTGAAGATACTACATCATCATAAAATTATGTGTATTTTATGTTGATCTCACAAAGTACATGTCAATGTGAAGGTCTCAACACAAACGCATTCATGTAGAAGTTCCATCTCATGTATCAAATTTCTTCTATTGATTGATGTAATAATAGTCTCTCCAGAACTCACAACTTTCACAACCAATACAAATTGATGACTTTGATCCCGAAATGCTCCAACATCCACATGTTAGATGTCAAATGAAATCTTCCATGTTTAATTTCAAGCAATGTTTTCATCCATCCACTTTTTGCAGATTAGTATTTCTTTTTCAACCTAAACGCGGGGATCATCTAATTATTCATAATACATTTTTGTTTGTATACCTTAAAAATTTCAAGTGTGGATTTTCATTATTTGTATGAACATTTGTGAATTCAACACAATACAATATTCCATCAACCATAAATTTTGGAGACACAACACTCTAATTCTAAATTTATATGCCATTTCTATGCAATTCAATTAAAAACATAAGCGGGTGCAAAGAATTGTTCTTCACTGTTTCCTGCCACAAGAAATTGTACTATTCACCTTCATGGTATCCTACCCATTTGCCAAAAAGTCTAGCTTTTGATGTTTGAAACACCATAATTTTTTTTCGAAAATCCACAAAAAAATAAAACTCATACACTTGTGCCAAGCTAAAAAAAAAGCCGACTCTCAATAAAATCTCAAAAATTCAATAATTTCTTAGAATTCAATATTGTTTTACCTCCTCAAAGACAGCTTCCTCTTCCTTGTCTTCCCATGTTTTCCAATCTATCATCAGGTGTGACCAAGGTTATCAAATACATGTACTCGGACAACTGAATACATGTATTTCATATATATTTGTTGAATACATGTATTCACACCGAATAGACATTAAATTCATGTATTTGTACTTGAAATAAAAATACAGGTATTTCATGTTTGATAACCTTAAGTGTGACCATACATGCAGCAAAGGCCCCACTTTCAATAGTTCAATTCTACTTTGGTCGTCTGAGTACCTTAGGAGTATTGCTGCATCACTCAAACAAGAAGAAGGTAGAGGAACATGTTGTATACACTATCCCCTTGTAAGAAAATCAATGAAACATATGTCAGCTGCTTCCTCCATCAATTTCTTAAAAGAGGCCACTGTGGGAAACCGTTCCCACATGGTGCCTCAAGTTAACCTAAAAATCCGGCAAAAACAAAAAAATTAGTAAGTAGATACGATAGTTTGTTCAAGAATAAAACCTATAGTCAATTTGTAAGAATAAAGATGGATGGACCCGGCTACAAACCCTAATTGAGCCTAAAGCTGCAAAACGCAAAGCCGGAGTAGTTAATGGAATTCCAGGATAGTCTGTCATCCGGAACTTTCATCCGGAGCTGTCACCATCAACTGTCATCATAAGCCGTACTAACGGCCAGACTACAATAGGCTGGGGTGCGACAAGAGACTCTTTCTTTTTGTATTTTTTTCGCGTGAGGTGCTTCCGCTCTAGTGCTCGTTCTCTCTCTCTCACAATTCTCCTAACTGCTGGCCGTTAGGGTTTGATTAGTTAGACGGTTAGAACGGACGTGCGTCCGTTAGGGAGGGTTTGTGTGAGGTCGATGTGTGCAGGGACAACATCGAGGGAAAGTGAGGTATTAGGCACACTCGATGAAGACGGTCCCCATGGCTAAGAAGAAAAGAACTCATAGAGATGGGCGCGCACGGCGAGACGAAGAGCCGGCTGTTGCGCTTCCTCCCTTAACACAAGTTATTCCGGAAATCCCAACAGACCCGGACAAGTACGACCTGCTGAAGGAAAGCTTGAAGGTGATGGGGTGTGAAGGCTTTCTTGAAGTCGCCTAGGGCATTCAGGACGAGACATACGTCCGGGAGTTGATCGGCACTCCGGACCCGAAGTACAAAGGGTTGCTACGAGCCCATCCGGAATGCTGGGGAGTTCGAGAATGGACCCAGACGTACGATTTCCGGGCCGTTCGCACGAAGGTGGTGAAACGGCGAGATGAGTTCCTGATGGAGGAATTCGGTGGGAAAGCCGATCCGAAGGACATTCAGAGCTCCTCCGCATCGTCCGGAGAAGACGAGTCTGGGCCTTCAGTGGAAGCCAACCGAAAGAAGAGAAAGTTTGATCCGGAGGACTCCAAGGGTCAACTGAAGGAGATGGATGATCTCCTACGCAAGGTCGGCTGGAGAGTAGCCGTCCTCAAGGAGACCAACTTCATCGTCACCACCGCAGTAGAGCAAGTCTTCCAGAGTCCGGGAGTGAGCCGGCTGGAGGACGCCATCAACAGAGTGGAGGATCTCCGGAGAAGGAAGACTGACACGAAGGTATTGCACCTTCAAATCTCCACCATGTACAAGGCCAACACGGAGATGGAGAAGAAGGTAGCGCACCTTCTTCAAGAGACAACGTTGGCAGTGGTGAGCCGGGAACAGGCGGAGGCAAAAGCCAATGCATCCGGAGCTGCCCTGACAGAGGTTCGGAAGGCCCTGGAGTTTCCGGTAGACGTGGTCAACCGGAGCCAACTCTTCATCAAATTGGTGGAGAAGGAGAAGAAGGTGACCAGGGCCAACATCATCCAGTTTTTCCTGGATCAAGCGGAGAAGATGGGCCATACATGGGAGCAGATGCGGCCCCTGGTTGACCACATCACCCAGGTGGTTCTAGAAGACCCGACATCACGAGTATCGGAAGACTTTACAACCCCGGAATGGATCACGGCCCTTCCGGAACCACCACAGCCCAAGTCAACTCGAGCTCCGGGCGCCTCAGCAAATCCAGAGTCCCTCGACACTCCGTCACCACGGACACCGACGGAGGGTATCGTATCTCTCAACCCTAGTACGGGTGAGATACTAAAGAACCTCCCGGATGTGTTGACGCCACCGGCCATGCGTCTGCCAGATCCTTCGGCCGAAATCAACCCCCAGGCACCCCCGAAGTCAGTATCCCGGAGACTGACGCCTGGACCAGGGAGTCCCTCCAGAAGCTACAGGGACTTGGTCCGGGAGACCAACATTGCTCCCCGACCGGAGCACCCAACACCGCCAATTCCGGAAGGTTCACCGGAACAACCACCTCTACCGCAGGATCCGAGAACTCCGGTGGCTTAGGTTTCTCCAGCAGCCGAGCCGTTGACCAACCTTTCGGCGGCAACAGTGAAGAAGGCGAAGGGCAAGCAGCGGGCTGCGGTAGAGATCTCCCCCGCACGTAGAAGTGGGAGAAACCGGGCACCAGGTGCTCCAACTTAGGTTAGTTTAGGTGTAGCATTTTTGGATTTAGATTTAGGATCTGCAGCGATTAATGATGGGGCTCCAAGTGCACTCGGCTGCTGACGGAGTTGACTGCCAGTTTTGTAGTTAGAATAGGAATTCCGGAGCCGGAAACTATTCCGAGATTATAGGATCTGAGATCCGATCTGGGACTTTTCCGGATTTCTCGGATCTTTTAGATAAGATCTAGCAAATTTCCAGTAGATGCAGCTAAAAGGAAGGCTAAGGTTAGAAGGGACTTAGTTAGTACTTAGTGATGAGGTTTTTGGGAAAACCTTTTATCTTGTCTTTTCTCACTTTGAAATATACCTCGCTTCTTTACTCTACAATTGCTACCTTGTGTTCTTGATGTGGAGTATAGACTTCGTGAGTGACAGATCCATTCTGGTGTGTGTGTTTGTGTAAGTACCCTCCGCGAGTGGCGTGATAACTAGTTTGCTAAGAGAAAAACTGGTCCGGATCCGTGTCAGGAGATCGCCTGGGAGAGCTGGAGGACTATTGCAGAGGTGTGCTTAGTAGTCTCCAGGGTCTGGATGTAGCCAGGAAGAGAAGAACTGCAGAGGTGTTCCTGGTAATCTTTAGGACATGGAAGATTCCGTGCTAACCTAGGTTCCGGTCAAGACCGGAATTCTCCTCCAAGATAGGAAAAAGCCTGATAAATAGGTCTAGACGAAATACTTCTAGCGTGTGGTAACATCCGCTCCGGAGAGTCACAAGCACACTTACCGGAATGTCGTTGTAGTCCGGACATATCTCTGTATGACCGCGTCCGGAAGGCCATCCGGATGTCGTGAGAGTCTAAGTCCGGTAGCAGCCATCAAATCACCGGTTAGCAGAGTAAGGAGAGTGGTGTCCGGTCACTATAAGTTCCGGGTAGTGGGTGTCTAGCCACTTTAAGTCACAAGGCAGTGGATCACAATCCAGCCACTTACACAAAACAAGATCAGTGGACTTCGGCCACTTGCTTAAAAACTCCAGGAGACTCTCTAAGGAGGAACAAAGACAAATCAAACTACCGTTCGGACTTCCGGAGAATATTTCCAGAAGCCGTTGTACAAGATCCGGACTCCGAAAGGATCCGGATCCATAATACATAAGCAAAGAGCCTAGCGAACCCTTGAAACGATTGTTGTGGTAGTTTAGTAATTGAGAGTATTTGGAAAAGAACATTAGGTCTCTGTGGGAACGAAACCGGAGCGGTTACTTTGGAAGCATTTGGTGACGATTAGGTGCATTCCAAAGGAATACTGTCTCTACAAACTACAACAGCCACTAAATTGCAATTCGGGAACTATTAGTGCCTGACAAGGAAAGATGCAATATTGCAGCTCAATGACCGTACACAAAGGACAATTATCGGAATGATATGAATGAGAAGTGGATCTAGATTCCGAGGCCAACTTTCTCAAACCATTATAGGTGACGCATCTTCAACACAAAAGTAGCCAACAAATATCCAGAGACTGAGATTGCTCCAAAGTGCACAAAATCAAAATGAGGTAAGCTCCTACACTCACTTCAGTAACGGTACAACTCAATACTATTCCACTTGATTTCACTTCTAGGGAATTCAATTATCTATTAAGGCGCTGCAGTATAGCGGACAAGGTGTTGGATAATTGTGTGCATTCAGCCTGCCATATTTGCAGCTGCTTCATTTGCTTCTGGTTCCGTAGTGACCCAAGGGTAGCTAGAGTTTCAGATCCTGGTCTAATGAAGCATCATTGTCATATCAATAGTACAACTAGGAATGCAATGTACGGACAACTCCAGCAACAAAATACTCGTCACATCTTTACGTCAATACTCGTACGGACAACTCCAAGTACTACTCTTAGATGCAAAAGCGGAATGTAGAAATTTGCAGAACGATAAGGATAGCAGTACCCTCCCCGTCTTTGCTTTTCCCTTCTTCCGACTCATCGTTGCTATAGCTTATGTCTCCTCACCAATTAGTGGACCATGAACATGCAACACATGAGTGAATATCACACGCCCAAATGAGTTTGTCATGACCACTAACCCTGCTGCAGAAACAACACATGCAATTGAGAACCTCATAAAACTTCTTAAAAGCACTCACTTTAGATGTAGCAATGAATACGGAATACTACAAAGGCCACACTTGAACCGACCATCGGAAGCAGTGGAAGCAGTGGAAGCAGTGGAAATTTTTCCAGACGACTCGAAATATTCCTTAAATCACTGGAAAGATTCTCGAAAACCAGTAGAAAGATACTCTAAACCACTAGAAATAGCACTACAAAGATTGTAGAATTCCAGTGGAAAGATTTTGCCGAAAATTTTCATCGAAAGAAATGAATGTGTATTGATGTACGAATGGCGTAAGTACGCGCCTGTATTGCATGTATTTGGTCCGACACCTGTATTTGAGTCTTGGGCAGCGGCTCGGGTGCCAACCGCCGAGGAGGAGCAGCAGGTTTTTCGTGGTGGCGAGGAATCCAGGCATGGGCCGGAGTGTTCTTTCCTGAGCCAGTTTGGAGGAAATTGGATTTTGATGATTCCAGAGGAAAACAGGCTTGTTAATGGAATTGGAGGGAAACAGGTTTTCATGAGTCTGAAGGTGATTAGGTTTTGATGAATCTAATGGAAAATAGATTTTGTCGAATCTGGAGGAAGAAAGGAAGAGAAGCCCTAAGTTCCTGTGCTATGATTTACAAAAATTCGGGGCCATCTGACCAACTCCATGAAGGCCATTGGCGTTGATATTTTGACTGGTGTTGGTTCAGTTGTGGTATGTTGCTTCTCGACCTGCAATGTTGGTAGTGATGATGAAATTTTTTGTTCTGTTTTTGTTAATTGGCTACTGGTTAGTTTTCACAATTTCAAAGTTAGCGTGAATTTGCTTAAACCCTACCTAAAACCCTTGATCATTGTTTAAATCACATGATCCGATGACATTTTGTGTTGGTACTCTTTCCAGGCTCCTCAAGTTGTGAAGTATGGGAAGATTGGTTTCTCGTACAAAACTGTTACAGCACGGAACATTATCGTTGCAACTGGGTCTGTGCCGTTCGTTCCCCCGGGCATTGAAGTCGATGGTAAGCATGGTGGTGGAATGAGATGTACTGAATGCGTTTTTCTGAAAAAAATTAAAAGAAATTTCTATGCCGTTTGTGAAAATGACATGACTTTCGTTTATGCAGGTCTTGCTGCAGGGTTAGGGTTATAATTGCTTGAAACCTGTTCTTTTTGGTATTTGTTGAAAGGGTATGTGAGGTGCAGATAATTGTCAATTATGAGTAAATTTTTTCATCAGTCATAAATGATAAAAATTCATACTCATAAATGATAATTCTTATGACTGCAGCTTCAAGCATTGGGGACGATGGTGCAAGCCAACGCTCAGATTTTGCAGGTATGCATAGAAACAAGTACTTTCCATTGTGTTTTTGATTTCCAGTAAACTGGCTTTTTTGTTAGCAGTCTGGTCTGGTCTCTCTTTGTGTGTATTCTAACAAGCTGTGTTGATGATCAATCCTAGCCCATGCTTCAAGACTTGCACAAACAAAAACGTGCGCTTCTGCGATTGATCAATGAGAATAGTGGAGTTTCTGCGTCTCATCAACGAGGCTGGTGCTGAAAATGGCCATGTAGGGTAAGTCCACTATCTATGTCACCTTGTTAATCCAACTGTGTATATGACAGAATAGCCAACGTTAGTGCACGGACTTGATTTCAATATCTGACCTTTCCCAATTCCAGGCCAAGGTCCGACTCTTCCACTAAGGTAATCATCTCGAGACTCAGGAGCGAGACTACAAATTTTCAGACTGCAATAGCCGAAATTGCAATATGTAGACTGGCCTCGTACAAAGTGCTCTCACGCACTTGATTGACGTATCAAGGCTTGTTGAAAATGAATACGAACTCATAATAGTTCATTCAACACCTAACTGTTTACAAATCCTTGCTGGGCAAAACTAATTGGCTCATTAATGGATGTTGGAACTTACGCTATGTTTACTACTACAATCTTTCCGTCTGAGAGCAGAAATCCGGATAACTGCAGATTCTGCACAACCAGGAAATGAAATATCCCGTGACAGGACCATGGTCGGGTAGAAACGCTCTTGTACCAGAAGGGAGTAGCTAGATTAGGCAGCTACTGCTTCTACTACTTGCTTTGTTTCCGTTGTTGAAACTGCCGCATGGCCCTCATCAAGCTGCAAATTCCCGAAAGTGACGACGAGGAAATTTTAAGTGATAGGACATGAAATATACCATAGCAGCAACACTGAGAAACTGAAAATCAGGTCCAAACAGACAAAATTCCCAAAGATATCTTAAACAACGTTTGAAGAGAAAAGAACTACCTTTGCAGATTTAAACAGCTCGTCCAAGACTTCAGACAAGATGGGATGGGCATGCACAGCATATTTGATCTCCTGTAGAAGAACGAACCAGGAGGTTAGAAGACATGTCTTCACAACGAGTACTTGTCAAGGACTCTGCAGTGAGCTATCGAAGAAGTATTTATGCACTTACTTTGATGGATGTGCCCTTAGCTATAGCATTTGAAGCTTCGGGAATGAGATCGGCAGCATGGAGGCCAAGAATGTGAACACCGAGAATTTCACCGGTATCTGGGCGGTAGCTCAACTGCACGAAAACAGGAAACTGATCAATAGCCTGAAAAGGAAGGCTTGAATACGCACATAGATATTTGTGCCATGCCATGCTAATAGAATCCAAAACCTCAGTTCGTGTATTTGTAATAAGGACTACTCCAGACTAAGATTTCCTGCAACCTAAATCTGGAAAGAGAACGATTACTTGAAAATTTCATGGAATTAGAGATGTGCAAAAGGAAGTCCATGCCCAAGCTGGAGCCACAAAAACAGCAGCGTACCTTGGCCAAACCGTCACCTTCATTCTCAGCCAGAGCCTTCGTGTTCGCTTTAAAGCTAGTCTTTGAAACCCTCCTTCTCAGCTAGCGCTCTTGCTGGTGGTTCAGTCAAACCAACCATACTGATCTCAGGGTGCGTAAAACAAGCCGCGGGTACACTGTTGTGGTTTAAAACATTATCTCGACCAGAAATCTGCTCAATCACTGTTCATCGAAGCCAAAATATGGGTCAAAAAAAGTGAGACACTAAAATAAGACGACAAAACGAGGTGAAAAGATAAGAATTCTATACAACCCTTCAAAGTCTCGACGTCAAGTGACGTGATGACTAAATTATATTGAATAAACGGTGTATTAGCCCTTTCAAAGGATGACTCACCAGAAATGCCTTGGGCACTGGCTGCATGGGCAAGCATCATCTTGCCATTTGCATCACCAATACAATACAAATGTGGCACCTGCAACACCATCGCCATCGCCATCACTTTGAATATGCCACCAAAAGGCACGGCTCTAACATGAACAATTCTACATTCATGCAAGCCAAATGGACATGAAAAAGTAACATCTAACATAATCACATAAATACCATACTTAGAGCGCAGAGAAAGTGCTCGCCGGCTTGCCCTCTGAATCAAGCACTTGCATTCGCGCATCCACAGGTACAAATCCCCTTTGTGTGACTACGTTGACCTACAGGTCGCCAAAAGAAATCAATGTTTATGAGCAAAAAACGAGACAAAGGATCAATATTGATAAGGCCTACAAAAATCCTTTGCGCTTCAAAATACATGCACCAGAAACCTGTCCACTTCAAAGTTGAAATTTCAGCGCACAGGTTACCTTTTCAAGACCAAGGCCTTTAGTGAATGGAGCACGTCCTGTGGCAATAAGAGCTGCATCAACCTGTATTACAAATTAATGTTACAAATCAACATAACAACCATCCGTAATTGAAGAATCGGGTCCCACACTGCAGAGAACACACAAGAAAATTCCGTGATGTGTCGATGAGTATTAGACTTGGTACCTCCAAAACATCTTTCGTCTCCTCGGTTTTCGTATCAATGACTCCGATTTGAACAGGCTTCCCGTTTTTAGCTGGAGTAATCTGTGTGCAATAGCAACAAGAAACAGGTAGGAAGATAGTGAGATTCCGAGGAACAAAACATGAATCCACCGGAAACTCACTAAACCAAACTGTTGATCTTCTGGAAAAAGAATATGCACTACAATAAATTGTTACACAGAACACGTTCTAAGGGTCAACAAACAAAATATTAATCACCTTCTTGGCCAACACTCCAACATGATAATCAATCTTACGAGGATTGATCAAGATTCTTTGAGCAACCCTCTGCCCCTTCTCCCCACCACCTGCACCACCCCCACACATGTTCAAACCATGCCCTGTAATGATGGACGAAAAGATTCACATCAAACACATCAACACACCCTTGATTAAGAGGAGCACGCAAAAGAGATACTCATGACTCTCTGCTTGACATCATCGATCCAACACATTGAGAGAAGAACACACCGGCGGAGAGCATGAGGAGAAAGATCTCCATCTTCGGGACGCTCTGCGCTGCCTCCAGCCGCACATTGGCAGCCTCCACCGTAGCCTCCTGCGATCCCGTTGTGTCCATCACGCTCCTCATCCACAGCCGCTTCGTCCACTATGGCCTCCATCGCTGCCCAACCTCCATGGCTCGATCCTATACTGCCTCGCCCACAAATCGCAAACCTCCCAACGCAGCACCCACGTCGCGAGCTCTGCGAATCAAACACCATCATAGAATTCCCAACACCAACTAACCATAAAACGCCAGAACCAGACCAGAATAAGAACTCCGGAGCGTGCACCTATTCACCCGTCGCATGAAAAAAAGCAAAGCAGTCAACTCAAAGACCGTGCCAACCCTAAAATGATCAGACTTGATCAGAGAAATCGAACCCGCAGGCGAGACGCACCTGCTAGTAGGGATGAGGTGCGGTTTCAATATTAGCGCCAGGAATGCGAGAATCGAGTGCGATGGCGAGGATGGGAACGAGGAGAGTGAGGATGATCGCGGACTGGCGGAGGAAGCGGAGGCCGGGTCTGGTGCGGGTGACGACGACGAGGAGCGCGGGTGAACGCCGGAAACTGTCGCAGCTCTGCAACCGGAGGTGGCCATGTACCGGGAATCGGTAAGATATGGTGCCTGACTGTTTCAAAGACGCGTTACAGTGCGTCTTCTCCGTCGGGTGTAAGTGTGCGTGGTTGCTGTCTTTGAGAGCTCACTCGCTGGAGAGGGTTTGTGGCGTCGTAGTTGAGAGCTTGAGTGTTTGGAGCGAGGGGTGAGCCTGGGTGTTTCGTGTGGAGTGAGACGTGAAGATTCTTGTGACTGGGGTTTCGGTAGAGCTCTCTTTCGTGCTCTCTTTGTGTCGGTCGGGTTTCTCCATTGCTGTGTGTGGGCGAGGCGCTGTCTTGATTCGTAGCTTTTGTGCGTCTCCAGCTTGTTGTGGAAAGGACGCTGTTCTTGCAGCTACCTTTCGTGCTTGTCCATCTTGTCGTGGTTATCTTGCTTTTTAGTTGTGGACTTAGGCTGGCTGGCTGGCTGATGTGCTTGTCCATCTTGTCGTGGTTATCTGCCACCGGATAGTGAGGTTTGAGGAGGAGTTGGTGTGTGCTGCGCCTTCGGACAGCGAGATCTGGGACTTACGGTGGACTTGGTGAGGAGAGTATTTTCGAGATCTCGGCGATGGGGCAGACTTGGCACAAGGCTCGGGCGGAGGGGCGCTGGGAGGGTACCACATCTGTCGAGAGCTTGACTCTGTCTGCCACAGCAGAAGGACCTCAACGTTGTGGTGGTGAGGGTGCACCTGGTTTTGCAGCGTCGTCTTCCAACCCTGCGCAGTCTTCAGAGTACTTCTCGGCTCGCATCCAAGAGATGATTGAGAGGAGGGGTGAGTATGCGACGGCTGTGGATGCGGAGATCAAAGCGTCGGAGGTGCATTGGAGTGAGCTGCCGGAGATGGCGGACAGCGACAAACAGCGTTCCGCGGAGGCAGACAAAGCCTTCTTTGAGACCCTTCGACAACAATATGATCAGGGTCCGCAAAGGTTCTTTCGTTATTGTTCTGAGCATGGGTGGGAATTGGGAGAGAAGATTGCAGAGGGAGCGCAAGGTGCAATTTATAGATTGAAGGGTAGTGATAAATGGGTTGTGAAAGTGTTTAAAGCGGAGGCAGGGAGTCTAGAAGCTCTGCATAAGCAATGGCCGTCGGGGATGCTCAAGGCTCTACAGAGAGAGGAAGACTTCCAAATGTTTACTTCGGATGGGTTGTGTGCATTATACTCTGGGGTGATGTTGGATGATGGAAGGTTTGGGTTTATGATGTGGAAGTATTGGGGTGACTTGCGGAAGATGATTGATATACGAATGATGTACAATGGCAACCAAGCATCGCCTTTTGATGAGAACACGGGATTTGAAATCATGCATGTGATTGCTATGGGAATGAGCGGGTTGTGTAGGAATGGTGTTGTCCATCGGGGCCTCAAGGCCTCCAATGTGCTCATTTCACCTACAAAAGATTCCAAGCAATGCAATGGGGATTTGTTTGATCCGTTGAACGATACGTTTATCGTGAATGTTGCCGATTTTGAGTCTTCAGCTATGACTGTTGGAACTACATTTTGGCGAGCGCCAGAGATATTGTTTGCATTGAAGAATCGTTCTTTTGAGCCAAACGTATATACCGAAAAGTCAGATGTATATAGTTTCGGCATGACATGCTATGAAATATTGACAGGCAAGATACCTTTTGAGGGCTTGCCCTCAAGTGATTATGACATAGTACTTGAGGGTAAAAGACTAGAGCTGCCAAGTGATACGAATCCATGGATTCGAAGTATGATAAATAGCTGTTGGCATCATGTGCCATCCAAGCGGCCTTCGTTTCATGAAATAGTGAAGAATTTATTAGACCTTACTCAACAGAGATTGTGTTGTGGTAGAATTTTAAAACGGTCAAAGAGGAGAAAGTTTTAGGTTTAAATGAAGTTGGATAAAAGTAGGTGATAAAAATGCGTGAGAGTATGTTAATCACAAGATACTCTATAGTAACTTCTATGCCCACCATTTAGCCCTCTAAATGATGTTTTTAAGTAGCCTATGATTTTGAATTCAGATGTGATCTAATTTCTTAGGTAAAATATAAATGAGAATGGTGAGAGTGATGGTAGTTACAGTGAGAGTGTAAGAGATGGTAGAGTATTGGGACATGTTCTAATGCGGAATGATGAAGTGTACCATATGGTCTCATTTGTAAAATAGAATATCTTATTGTGACATTCTATTATGTAATAAACAAAGTATCATAGACATGATGTGAATTATTCAAATGTATTGTATATTATTTTTTATATGTAAGAAGTAACTGGCGTTTTAAATTGAGCATTTATTTTTATATGGAAATGTTGATATTTACCTATTTAAGATATACAGTTTTCACTATCACATGTATCCATTACAAAGATGAATTGAAGAACCAATCTTGGAAAAGTATAATGTGCTGAAACCATCTTATTATGGCTATAGAAACATGATTGTATCTAGGATTGCAATGCAATATTTTAAAAGGTGATATTAAAGATGCTAATGTGTATTTGGTATATTCAATTTTCATCATTGAAGAGAAGTTTAGATTAAAAACCCTTATATTCAATATCATAGATTTATTGCAAATCCATGGTTCAGTGATATTTTGAAGTGAAAATTGTCTTTGAGAGGGATGATGTTCAAAAGACAAACATGGTTATAAGTATATGGATAATAAGATAATAGAATTCTGTATAAATATCAAAGATTGTTGCTAAGAAGTGAAAAGCTTACTAGTTGATTTGGAAAGCAACAATTTTGGTCATACAATTTACATATAATTGTGAACATGCACATAATTCAATGATTCAAAAATATATTATTTAAATTTATAAGCCAATAACAATAATAATATGAGAGATTCAAATGATTCAGATTCATATTCAAATCAATAATTTTGTATGAAAAATTATATTGTACAAGTTTTACTAAATTTATAATGGTCAATAAAATAGTTGATTTTTAATCTCTAGATTTCTCAAATTTTGTCTCACAAATATCATGGTAAAGATGTTCTTTACAACAAAGTTTAAGAGCATCTCTGCTTTGAACTACACAACTTGAAATCAAACCACTCGATGAACAAATTGTTTTGAATATCATTATTGTAAATAAATATAAAATCATATTACAAAAGTAATTCAGATGGCACTTGTAGCATTTATAAATTTAGAATTACTTCTATAATGTACTTGTAGCACTCGATACAAGTAAAAGAACTTATAATGCATCTAAATTACTTTTATAATGTACTTGTAGCACTTGATACAAGCATCAAAATTAAGAGCTATTAAAAATATGTGGAATTTTCAAAAATAAAGGGTCCAATTCCAAAGTCTAAAACATTGAATTTCTTGACACATATTCCTTCCTTTTGTAATTTATTTTTGTGTAAATTATTGTTTGAAAAGATGACATTCTAGACAATCTAACATTTTGAATAATGATCTTTCTAGAAGTTGATATATAAGATAGAAGAATACTTTTCATTCATGTTTTGACAAATCAAATATTTTGGCGTAGTGTCATCTAGGTTCAAAAGTGTTGGTTCTTTTTAATCAAAAGTCTTATAAAGAAAGATTTGAAAAGCCATTTTAAGTTCGAAAACACAACTCCTCCAATCTTTATAGCAATATTTGTTCACTATAAATAGATATTGGAATAATGAATTAACTTCTTTAGCCTAGTGATCATAATCTTTTTCAAGTTTATAAAACCTTTGCAATATTGAAACTCAAATAAGAGTAGAATTGGCTTGTTTTGAGATAGATAATGAAATGAAAAGTTAGGATTAGAGACTATGAATATTATTCACCTTACTCTTCTTGAATTGATTTTTTGATATTGATAGATATTTAACATTCATTCTTATATTCATCATACAAGTACATTAATGTATTACGTGAATTTTCACAAACATTTCAAATAATTTTAGTAATAAGTGGTCTTTTGAAAATTCAAATCTACTATCAAGTCCTTTGAGGTGTTCTTCTAGAATTTTTATAGGCCCTTTACATAGTGTCTCTACTATGGAACACCACAATTCTTTTTTAAAGTATTTTCTTGTCAAATTATGATTTGATGTTATATTATTTAAGAACCTAAGGTTCAAATTATTAGTAACAAGCATTTTCACTAAATTTTGTGAAGTCAATTTCTTTTTTATTATGAATAATTATCAATTCCTCATGGCATTCACAACTTCAATTGTCTCTTATTTGAATTTGAAACATCTTTACAAGAAAACAAGGAAGTAGGAGCTAAACAATCATCATAAATTACGTGTATATTATGCTGATTTCATATAGTTGTACATGTCAATGTGAAGCTATCAACACAACATGTAGAAGTTCCATCCAGTTTATAAGATTTCTTGCAAGATTCTAATGATTGGTGTTATATTAGTCTCTCCATATCTGGCAACTCTTACAACCAATATACATTGATGACTCTTACCTCTAAACAATCCACATTTTACTAGATTTCAATTGAAATCTTCCATGTTTATTTTCATGCATTATTTTCATCCATCCACTTTTTGAAGATAATATTTTATTTTCCAACCTGAATGTGAGGATAATTTCTGTAGGATCCTAATTACTTGTTAAATAACACGCTTACAATATTTCATAAACTTTGACCACACAAATTGAAAGAGTATATTGTTTGACATAGAGAACATGGTTCACTTTCTTCCTTGTGTTGAGTGGAACAACAAACTTTGACTTCACTTGGTGTCAAGTGTTTGCACTACACAAGGTCTCAATTCATTACCATCATGTTAAGCATGAAGACCTCTAAGTTTTATGTGGAAAAGAAGATTTTTGGTACCTTGCCTAAAATGTGTGACACTGTGTGAAAATGTATTTTGACGATATGAATAGAAATAGTATTACTTGCAAGTATTGAAAATTTGACATTTAAGAGACTATTCTAGGAGAAGATTTTAAAGTTGCCCGACATGCATGCTCTCAAGAAGCTCTTCTATAAGATGGCATCATTTTTTTCAATATGTCCCATGAGAATAAAAAATATTTTTCCATGTACATCTTGTCATCTTACATCTTTGTACAGCACAAGAATTGCAACCATGGGAACATGTCCGACATTTGCATAAGGCCATTTTGGGACTTGTGTCATTTAGGGGTTAAGTAGATATAGATTTTCTTATTTTCAACATATTTATAAAGATTCCAAGATACTTCAACAATTTTAGACATGTTTATCATGTTTAGCCCCTACAAGACAAGTGTACCTACAAGGCACACAATTTTTCACTTTGACTGCAATTATATTTCAATCCATACCATCCAAACTAACAAAAGGGTTACCACATTATCTCATATAAGTCTAGAAGTAGATCTCATATAAGTAGGAATAAGTAACAATGAGATAAGAAACTAAGACTAAGTAGATGACAATTGTCAAGTTGCCATGAGGATGGACAACAAAAAAAAACAGCTATGAAGTATACAAACCATAGTGGCTTTCTAATAGAATAAGTGGAATGTGAAAGATAAGTTGAAGAATACATTTATTTTATTTAATATATGACTCTTATTATTTTTTATAGCAACCTCATAATTATACCCTACAGTGGATCAATATATTTTACAATTTTATGATCACTACCAAACAATTGGTTTGATAGTGCATTGTAAAATTATGATATTGTTTATTATTTATACTTAAATCAATGCAATGGAGATGAAAGCCTTACTAGAATTACCAAAAAAATTCAAATGGAGGTTGTTGGTAAGATTTGATGAACTATTATCATAAAGTATTTGAGATATTAAAACAACCTATGTTTTATGAACCACGAAACAATTGGTTTGGCAGTTTGTTGACAGACCTATTTTACTTTCCAGTTAAAATCTTCGTCTTTTATTAGTTTAAATCTCCTTATAAATATTTTATTATCTTTTAGAGGTCCTGTACAAAAAACTTGTTCTACTAACATAAAACTACTACTTCCAATTAAAATCAACCTCATGAAAACCAAAGAAACCTAAAAGACATCATATTTAGCAAAAACCAGTTTGCAATAATAAAAAACAATGGTCACCATCACTATGGAAAAAACTACACATTCACATAGTGTAGTTTTTACAAATGTGTAGTTTTTGCAAATGTGTAGTAGGGGAAAGCTATTTTGCGAGCGTAGAGTTGCGAGCGGAGAGCGGCGAGCCTTGGTTCGCGAGCGCAGAGCGCAAAAAGTAGAGAGTTTAAAGAAAAAAAGGTAAAGTTCACGGAAATTTAAAGTTAAAGTTAAAGGAAAAGTAAAAGTGGACATTTAGGGTAGGGTCCTATAGCCGTGAAAATTGGACTAGATCTGAGATTGAAGTGCTATTAAGATGTACTAAATTGCCACTAGAAGTGAAATTAGAGTAGGGACTGACCGATGAAATGGGTATTACTACCCTATGACCGTGGATGAATTGTGTTTTGATGAAAACAATTCTTTGTACAAAAAGAGGAGAGGAAAGTTGGATTCCAAATACAATTTCAACTAGTTATTCATCAAGACTTATAAATATCCAACGAGTAAGTGAGATTTAAAGAGGGAGACTCTAAATTTGAATTAAGTGGAAATTTTAATTGTGATTTCCGTCGACTGAGGGACTCCAACCATGTATGTGGAACTAATATTGGTATTTAAATAATTTTCTTAAAAAGAACTCAAGAAGCAATATATCTTCAATGGACATAGTGAGGGACCACATACTGGACTACTATAGCAGATTTCCATATGAACTAATGTAGAGTAATTTTGAAGGTTGCTTGGAGGGGAAGAGCATGTTTAGTAGTACGAGAGTAGTATTTATATTTTCTGTAGTGGATATTCTATCCGCTGTAGAGTTTGAATAGGATGAAGAGAAGAGGTTGAAATCAGCAACTCTGAAACATTGCAGTGATGCAATGTGATCAAAACGACGGCATCAAATTAAAAATTTAGTGGCAATCTAAAGTCATCACTTCCTTCAATGAATGTCAATTTTGGCACTCTCTTTACTGAGGTGCTCATGCGCAATGCAACACCTTTGTGGGACCCATGAGAATGTGGCCACACTCTCCACAGAGGTATTTTGTTCATTGACAACAACGACATGGATTTCAGAAATGAAGACAAAAGAATGAGTAAATTAACATAAGTGCAAAGAGTGGGAAAATAAATTGAATTTGAAAGACAAAGTTGTTCACATTCGGTACACAAACATGAACACCAGACAATACTTCCATCATCTTCTTGATACTTGTGGGCTCAACAAAGATTGAAATAGGATGTGACAAAATGAAGCGGGAGCACATCTATTTTCTACTTCAATTTATGTGTAATAAAGGAGAGGGGACTTTATTCATCCTCTGTTAACGGTATTGGGCTAGAGTAATGGCTCCGAGCAGCAAATACAGCACTTAGGATAATGTGAGCTAGATCAAAGATATATGTGTTGACACCTATATCCACTACCGTGAGGGCCTCATTGTGAGCCGCCTACTTTGTTGTCAACTCAGCAATAGCAACCTCAGCAAAGAGCTTCATGCTCGCTTCGGCCTTGGCAACCACAACCTTCAACTTCATAACAACTTCAGCCTCCACGGCTATTTTTGCCTCCACCGCTGCTTTCTCTTTCTTTGCCTTCTCAGCTTCAGCCGCCTTCTTCTCCGTTCCTCTTGTCTACTTCATAGGCACGGCAACATCTAGCAAAGGAACCATAATCTCAGTGCCAACTTAATCGGGCTAGATGCCATTTGTGAGTTTGATGTCAAAGATAGGGGCTTGGTCACTGGGGAGTCGAAGTATCACCCGCATTTATGCTAGTGCAGATGGGCCTACTTATTGGGATGTTTTCAGCTAGAATGCACCTATTGCCATCACGATCTAGATAATTTTCAAAGTATGCACGCATCTTTAACGCCGCCTTCCTTGAATACAAGATGTAGAAAAATATCTCTATAAGACCTAGGTCATGGCCTATGAAAGTCCAACGCCCAACTCTGCAATGCGGTTCTTGTGCACACCCTTCACATCCATCTTGTCCAGGACCGCCAAATCCCATAGCTCTACGTAATCCTGAATGAATGCGCATCCACTCTACGTAATCCTGAATCAATAGAATGAGACACTTTCTAAAAGCGTGAATGATGAAAGTCAATTGTCTCTCCAAGTTCAGATAATGTAGAATCAAATAAGACCACCACCTCAATTGAAAGCTACAGAAGCATCTCCAGTGAGATCATATGAACTAGTTTAGAATCAAGATTATTGAAGGTATTGAAACAAACATGTGCTTACCAATTTGCCTTCATCAGCTATCCAAGAAAAGAATGGTCTACAAGTTTTCCCGTTGGGATTTTCAGTAAAACACGCAAAGAAGCTAGCTTATTCTCGCACCTCAACCACTTGACCTTTTTGGCAGCGTCCATCACAGAGGTTGAGGAATAAATCAAATTTTTTTGAGACATCTTTGGATAATCTTTCAGACTCTGATTATATAGCCTGATTTGTTCAAGGGACTGTGGAGTATACTTAGGGTCTGCAATGGGCAGCAGCTTCTTCAACACAGATGTCATTTTTTTTTCACTTTCATCACAACTTTGCTGACCACCTTGTAAAGTTTCTCCGTTGTCCACTCAATTGACTTATCTAGAAAATTGCTCTTGAAAGTTGAAACATCTGAGTTGCATTTGAACGACATTATCAAACTGTTTTTGAATATAAAAAACACAATTGCATCAGCAAAGGATACAATGAAGGATAGATGAGAGTGCACTAATGTTCCAAACTACAATAATAGCACATCACGATATGGAGGCAATCAATATCGGCAGACCCCAGATAGAGACTTAGAACATGCCTTATGGTCTCCGCTTGATGGCAGCCGCTTAGATGCGACAATCTCCTAGACTGTAGTTTACTTAAACTAACAACTGGTAATATCACCTACCTAAGCCATGGAGACAATCATACCTTTCTAAAGAGCCCTTTTATTTCTTTTAGAGAACTTCAAAGAAGATGTCAACATCTACACCTATGTAGACGCCAGTTCTAAGGTTTAAAAAAAGAACCTTTGAAGGAGCGGCCAATATTGGCACCCTTCTACAGGGCCTCTCCAATTTTTATTAAAGAAACCTCCAAAAGTAGAGCCGACATTGGTGCTCCTTAAGAGGTCCCTCTATATGTATATTAGAGGAACCTCCAAAAGAGCAGCCAACATTGGCGCCCCTCAAGAGAATCCCTTAAATGTATATTAAGAGACCTCTAAAAGGGCAGCCAACATGGGCGCCTTCCTAGAAGATCTCTTAAATGTAAATTAAGGAACCTTCAAAAGGATTGTTGACATCTTCCCTCTCCAAGAAGACCCCCTAAATGTATATCAAGTCAACCTTCAACATGGCAGCCGACATCGGCGACCCTCATGCGAATCCTTTCAATATATATTTAGGGAGCCTCCAAAAGGGTTGTTGACATTAGCGCTCTTCTAAAGGGCCCCGTAAATGTATATTAAGGGAACCATTAAAAGGGTAGCCGACATCACCGCCCCTCTAGAAGACCCTTTAAATTCATGTTAAAGGAACCTCCGAAAAGGCAACCGACATTGGCGATCGTCTACAGGACCTCTTAAATGTATACTAAGGAAACCTCTAAAAGGGCAGCCGACATCGGCTGCCTCTAGAATGTGCAACACGCTCTGGAAAATTTAAAGATATTTCCGAAATGGTACTACACTTCATTATTGGACATTGTACGGATGAGTTATCAATGGATGAAGTTCTGAATCTCATAACTTCATCCGCAAATAACTCATTCGTATAATGTCCAATAATAAATTGTAGTACCATTTTAAAAATATCTTCAAATTTTCCAGAGCGTGTTGTACATTCTAGAGGCAGCCGATGTCGGCTGCCCTTTTTGAGGTTCCCTTACTATTCATTGAAGGGGTCTTGTAGAAGGGTGCCGATGTCAACTACCTTTTTGGAGGTTTTCATAATATAAATTTAAGGGGTCCTCTAAGAAGTCGCCGATGTTGGCTGCCCTATTGGAGGTTCCCTTCATATACATTAAAAAAGTCATCTTTGTCGGCTCCAATGTCGGCTGCTCTTTTAGAGGTTTTCTTGATATACATTTAAGGCGGTCTTTTGAAGGGCACCAATGTTGTCTCCATAGCTGTTATTGCCTCCACCTGCAGTTTCTTTGTGTGAGAAAAACTGTGGAAAGCTTTCAGACCAGTCAAATTCATTGAGCATGGTTGGCTTGCAACGCAATGTCTTGAGGTCAATCCGAGGAAAGAAAAAGGCAATTCTAGCATCAAACTCTCGAGATATCATCACTTACACCGAGAACTGGATATCGCTGAGAGGATTACTATGCGCCTGTAAAACATCTTCTTCGGCAATTGCCCATTCTGCTGCTTCCCTGCCTTCACCTACGAAGGCGACGGCCATGGAGAAGAGGGCAGCCGCTGTCGGCCGCCCTCCTCACCATGGCCGTGGTCTGTCAAGACGACAACCATGGCCAGGAGGGGGGATTGCCCTCCTCGCCATGGCCGTCGTCTTGGCCGACCACGGCCAGGAGGGCAGCCGCTGTCGGCCGCCCTCCTCACCGTGGGCGTCGTCTGTCAAGATGACAACCATGGCGAGGAGGGGGGCCGAACCCTCCTCGCCATGGCCGTCGTCTTGGCCGACCACGGCCATGGCGAGGAGGGCAGCCGCTGTCGGCCGCCCTCCTCACTGTGGGCGTCGTCTGTCAAGATGACAACCATGGCGAGGAGGGGGGCCGAACCCTCCTCGCCATGGCCGTCGTCTTGGCCGACCACGGCCATGGCGAGGAGGGCAGCCGCTGTCGGCCGCC